>JAQISU010000014.1:6745000-7012500 GCA_029339505.1 Unio delphinus
AAAGAGAAAAAGATGACTAGACCTGGTTGAATGTAGTCTGTCAGTTAACCTACCTGGATTGTGTGATCTACACTGATGCCACGATCGGCCACGACATTAATGACAGACTAACCAAGGCAAACAGCGCATTTGGCAGACTCTATACACGATTGTGATACAACGCCAGTCTCAGAAGATATATAAATAAAAGCATATACAAAGTTATTGTACTGACTACCCTCTATATGACCAGGATTACCGGGTCACCTACAGCCGCCACAACCGAATCCTTGAGCGCTAGACCTATGGCATCGATCCCCATCTATGGCATCAGATGCTGATCATGAATACTTGCGATGTACTGCTCACCGGTCTACTGCCACTTTAGAACAAACGATGCGGGCCAGCTTGGAAGAGAAACGTAATCTTCATGAGGTGACTATGATCCGTCGAGTCGCCAAAGTTTACTAAGCGTACAACCCACTTCCACAACGAAGCAATGGCATAAAGGTGATCTCCTCTAGGTTCACATCTTATAGAAGAAGCATCCTTTGTCATTTATGGAACCGTGCAGTGATTGAGAACACGAGCAGAATCTTGCATGACTGCTGTTCCCAATCTATCTATGGAAGAGAACGAGCGGGTGATTACACGTTGATTATCTGTATGCGGTAACCTGTTTTGGTCTACAAAGCATGGATGTGTCAAGAGAATCACTGAAACCTGTGATCAGAACTCAAGATAGTTCGGGTCGACATAAAGGGTACTCGGCTATCTTATTAAAAAGGCGGAAACTAAAGCTATCGGGTAACATGGCCTTTATGAATGTGACATTATCAAAGTCTAGGACAAAGGGTCGAATGGAGTGGATTTCTTGATCTAGAAATCAATCAATAGCACGTTTACAAACCGTTCCACTGGTCACACGACCACATCATCTTCATGCGTCACGCGTTAGCGAATCAGCAACACGCCAAACTCTACAGTGTATGAGCTTTAACATTCCTAGTAGATCCTTCTGAAAAGGACCAATTCTACGCTGACCTGCGTAGACATCACAAAGAGCTCGATTCGAACAATGAAAATACTCAGGATTGGCTCCATTTGAAGACAATATGTGGGATTAGGGTTGATTGATACCACAAATGTCTAATAAATCCAATAGGGATATAAACCGTCAACAAATGTCTGTCATGATGCTGCGATGTCTCCAATATCATGGGACGGTAGGTTTGGTAAAGATGTAGACCGAACTGTTTTTACTCAAATTGCCAGAGAACAGGTCGGCCACACCGAATTGAGTCAACCAAGGGACGACGATGACGGCACAGAAATAGTCCTTGAATAGTGTAGGGTCTTCTTGCAGTTAATATTCTATCCACGATTGTAATTGTTGTCACGCAAAGCTGCTGTGGTAAGAGCGGAGCATGCTGAAGAAATGGAAGGTTTCGGCAGAAAAGGAAGAACCGTGACAAATGTATGCTGATGAAGTTTCTGGCTGGCCACAACGCAACTGGTGATTTGATGCCCCCCCCCCCTCCCCCCAGTTTCTGGTGTTAGATCCCCAACACAACTCTGTTGGACTATTGTTGCCTAAATGTCAATCTTTTCAAGAGAAAAAAGCTTTCATGACAGCTTTTATTTACATGACGTTAATATGTAGAAACCGACCCCTCGTACTCAAGTTGCTGACGATAGCAAAGATCGACAGGAGTTGGACATCCTCATCGTGCACGCTGGCGTCGGTATCTGTCGTTATACTTGCTAGGGGAATCGCGAGCGTAATTCCCATAGTAAGCCGACCTGGACTGCTCTACTCATCTAATCTTGTGATCATGTATTTTGTGTCATAAAAGTGGACGTCATTGTAGCCTGCAAGGTCCGCAAAATGAACAGCAAGGGATATCCGGTCCTCTTTCCCACCTAATAAACCAATGTGTTGCATTAACTCTCTCGATGGAATCATAGCGCAATCAACAAGGAATCATCACAAGATTCCAGTTGGTTAAGAACTCCATATCCATAGAAAAGGCATTGAGTAAAGCCCCGTAGGTTCTTGCCTTGCACAAGCTTTACAGTCTTTTGTGTTATTTAATGAGCGGCCGTAATCTCTGTTGTATAAAGGCATCCTTATCCTACTCTGTTGATATATTAATGATGAGGGGATAGAAGAAGGAGAGGGTAATGATGATGACGAAACCTTAAGCCTTCCGGAAGGCCTGGATCACCCCGAGCTCCCCTTTTAATGCTACTGGGAGATCTAGTGAGGTCATACAAACTGGGTTTTGTACCTCCTCTGTACTTTATTGCTTTATTGGACACAATGTTGGTTCACGTGGAATGAAGATATTCTCTGTCCAACGTCCACTTAACATCCCTTCTTACCATTTGGGACTGAGTGGTTCCAAAGACCCGGGTGAGTTGAACAGTGAGGTTGAGGCGCAGTTCCCATGCTTTCTGCCTTCTACTCTACCTACAAAACAACGGTGACTTTAACAGTGTCGTCCGGAAAGGAAGAGTATGATAAGGTTTGGGAGACGACAATCTCACACATTAGACACGTCGTAGCAGCAACGATTGGACAAACCCTTCAAAGTATTAACCATGGTATTTTGAGCAGCCCTGATCATAGAACCAAGCAATCATGGTCGTCTACTCCCAAATGTAGCTATTGCCAGGTGTCTGCAACGACATCTCGAACCTACACAGAAGGGCATGGAGAACACAAATTATAGATTAGAGACTTAGTATGTGACTAACAAGTTACTAGCACAAATAGGCAAATTTATATATGACTAATAAGTTGAAACTGACACATAATCTTCCACTTACTTCGTACATTTCATAAACGGTGTACACATACTACAAAGAAATCAAGAGTCGTTTAGATTTCCATGCTCTGAAGATGCAAATAAATATTTTAAATTGATATTCTGCTGAGTTGAACCAAAAGCACAAATTTAAGCGGAAACTAGTAATGAATAGAAACTACTAAGTCGCTAAACCAACGTCGTAACTAACAGATCCGTGATAGAGTCTATCAAAAACATATAACCGTGTTATGAAGTGATGCAGAGTTAATGAATAAAAAATAATCAAGACAGCAGAATATTAAAATACGCGAAACATAAATATCAAGCAGCACTTCCGATCTCCATAGAGTCAGGATAATGATGATGCTACGTGTTTGTGACATGACGCTCAAATCTCTATAAACTGCCACACTCATGACATAATCGTAACTATATGATTAACATTTCTAAAGCTTCGTTAAAGTCAAAATAAACATACAAACAGGCCAAAACGTCCAAACTGTGATATGGCTAACTGTGACGATTTTACCCCAACCCCTTGTATGTAGGTATAAGTTACTATAACTTGTGATTCTGACTGGCCTTGTACATGTATAAATTGTAGGTCTGCCTGACCCAGCTGTGATGTTTCAAATTGTTCTAAGTTAGCTAATCCCCTTACGTAAGATGGTCTTTGTTACCTCTCGAGGGGAGAGGAGACTGTGTCCATCGCGGACGGGTGACGTAACCACATCAAAGGACAGGACAGCGCCAAATTAGAAGTCTGTAACCATTGATAGACACACAGACAGACATTCGGATGATTGACAGTCGAACGACTGACCAGAGTCGATCGCCCTCCAATCGAAATGCGATGTGGGTGGGACTTGATTCGAAAATGTTAGATAATACCTAAGATTTAGTAGGAATTAGTCAGTTCGCTACAATAAAGAAATTGAGAAGAGAAGTAGAACTCCGTACGGCCAGACGAAAATTGGTGGCAGAATCAGATTTCGGAAAGCTAGGAAATCTTAAGATAGCTTCAAAGGTCAGTATGATTTTGTTTGATTTCTGCTTGATACGTCTGCGGAATGGAAGGATTCTCGTATGTATATTCATTTTACTTGTAGTATGAATAGTTAATTATGATATTAATATTTTGCATCTTTCGTGATGTTCGTTAGTACCTTTGCTTGCAATTGATTATGATGTAAATTCGTTGCATCTTCTTCATGATATTATATTACCCCTTATTTTGTGAGGTAAAATGTTGCTCTTCTTTTGTTAGTAATAGGTGTGCATATTATTTCGTGAATTATTACGTTTACACCCTTTTGAAGGGATGATTTGTATTCGTGAAGAATTGTATTGTTTGCTAGCCGCTATAAGAATTAATATTATAATTCTTTGTGCAGGTATATTATGGTAGACTAGCACTTTGTTTACGTAATGATATATTTTGCCATTGAGTTAACGGATTTCCGTTATTGCAATTTGAATGTGAATATTGTGGATTCGGTACGATTGTGTAGGACATATATATAAATATATAGATAGTCATATTACTAATAGTAGTAATATTATAATACAATGATATTTGAAATATTTGTATGTATCTACTGATAGGGCTCAGTATGTAGATGTTTGAATTCTTTGTGAGATTGTGTTGTGGCGCCGTTTTGTAAGCGGCGGAAGCGTATAGGAATTTCGATGTGTGCGCATGCGTGACCAAAAATGTCCCGCCTTAAACTGATGGTTCAATTCAGTGACTTAGTGTGAGGTAATATTCATCACCCTATGCTAATGCATTATACATTTCAACAGGAAGCTTTCGGGTGACGTGAAGAGAATTCCGGAGAAATTTCGAGTGACGTTGAGAGAATTCCGAGTGAATTTGAGAGATACCGAGTGAATTTCGGGTGACCTCAAGAGATACCGTAGAAGAGGAAACGGAAGTAGAGATAGAAGAGAGAAGAGGAAACGGAAGTAGAGATAGAAGAGGGAACGGAAGTAGAGGAATCGGAAGCAGAGAAAGACGAAAGGAGACAGATTTAGATGAGTAACACTCAAGAAGGGAAAATATTCCTCACGCTGAAATCAAATGATGATCTAGGGATCATTGGGTCAAGAGTGACATTGATTGCTTAATATCTTTAAAATTTTCATTTATTAAATTGTTATTGTTTAAATTTCATCTTTGTATTTCTTTTAATTTAACTGTCGGCATTGCTGACTGGGGGCTCGTAGCCATATATAATATATTGTCCAGAAATAAACATTCTGAATGCGGACCAGGGAACTTCCTCATAATTCTTTAAAGTCTATAGGAAGAACCCCACCCCTACTAAACGACGCTTCACACTAACACTCGAATTATCACATTCAATATTCCATAACGTTCGTCCGTCTAACACGTATTTAAGACATCTGGTGAAACATTAAGGTAAATTACACTAGACACATTCACGTTAGAATAGTCCTATGACACGAAACGGATAGGGGACAATACAATGTTTACCTAAAGGTTATGAAAGATCCGAAATTTGTCATGAGCAATTATATGGCATGATAGACCAACTTGTCAATCGTAAAAAGCCGTCATGAGCTAATTAAGAAAAAAAAAACAAAATAACTATTTCCAAACACGTGGTTTTATGGCAATGAAATGTTTATTGTCTTACATTATTAATGTTAAATGTAGTCTCATGGGCATAGCTAACTTGAAACCTATTCATGTATAGAGAGATACATGGAAACTAAATAATGTATACAGTTAAACTGAACCTGTTGCATGTATATAGTTTAACTTAACCTAATGCATGTATATAGTTAAACTGAACATGATGCATGTATATAGTTAAACTGAACCTGATGCATGTATATAGTTTAACTTAACCTAATGCATGTATATAGTTAAACTGAACCTGATGCATGTATATAGTTAAACTGAACCTGATGCATGTATATAGTTAAACTGAACCTGATGCATGTATATAGTTAAACTGAAACTGATGCATGTATATAGTTTAACTGAACCTAATGCATGTATATAGTTAAACTGAAGCTGATGCATGTATATAGTTTAACTGAACCTAATGCATGTATATAGTTAAACTGAACCTGATGCATGTATATAGTTAAACCTAACCTGATGCATGTATATAGTTAAACTGAACCTGATGCATGTATATAGTTAAACTTAACCTGTTGCATGTATATAGTTAAATTGAACCTGTTTCATGTATATAGTTAAACTGAACCTGATGCATGTATATAGTTTACCTTAACCTTTTGCATGTATATAGTTTAACTCAACCTGATGCATGTATATGCTTAAACTGAACCTGATGCATGTATATAGTTTAACTGAACCTGATGCATGTATATAGTTAAACTGAACCTGATGCATGTATATAGTTAAACTTAACCTGATGCATGCATATAGTTAAACTGAACCTGATGCATGTATATAGCTTAACTTAACCTAATGCATGTATATAGTTAAACTGAACCTGATGCATGTATATAGTTAAACATAAGCTGATGCATGTATATAGTTAAACTGAACCTGATGCATGTATATAGTTTAACTTAACCTAATGCATGTATATAGTTAAACTGAACCTGATGCATGTATATAGTTAAACTGAACCTGAT
This sequence comes from Unio delphinus, assembly GCA_029339505.1. Classification (NCBI taxonomy): domain Eukaryota; kingdom Metazoa; phylum Mollusca; class Bivalvia; order Unionida; family Unionidae; genus Unio; species Unio delphinus. The sequence goes on from JAQISU010000014.1 coordinate 6,751,429, forward strand.
GCATGTATATAGTTAAACTGAACATGATGCATGTATATAGTTAAACTGAACCTGATGCATGTATATAGATAAACTTAACCTGATGCATGTATATAGTTTAACTTAACCTGATGCATGTATATAGTTAAACTGAACCTGATGCATGTATATAGTTAAAAAGAACCTGATGCATGAATATAGTTAAACTTAACCTGATGCATGTATATAGTTAAACTGAACCTGATGCATGTATATAGTTTAACTTAACCTAATGCATGTATATAGTTAAACTGAACCTGATGCATGTATACAGTTAAACTGAACCTGATGCATGTATATAGTTAAACTTAACCTGATGCAGGTATATAGTTAAACTGAACCTGATGCATGTATATAGTTTAACTTAACCTGATGCATGTATATAGTTTAACTTAACCTAATGCATATATATAGTTAAACTGAACCTGATGCATGTATATAGTTAAACTGAACCTGATCCTTGTATATAGTTAAACTGAACCTGATGCATGTATATAGTTAAACTGAACCTGATACATGTATATAGTTTAACTTAAACTAATGCATGTATATAGTTAAACTTAACCTGATGCATGAATATAGTTTAACTGAACCTGATGCATGTATATAGTTTAACTTAACCTGATGCATGTATATACTTTAACTAAACCTGATGCATGTATATAGTTAAACTGAACCTGATGCATGTATATAGGTAAACTGAACCTGATGCATGTATATAGTTAAACATGACCTGATGCATGTATATAGTTAAACTGAACCTGATGCATGTATATACTTAAACTGAACCTGATTCATGTACATAGTTTAACTTAACCTAAAGCATGTATATAGTTAAACTGAACCTGATGCATGTATATAGTTAAACTTAACCTGATGGATGTATATAGTTTAACTTAACCTAATGCATGTATATAGTTAAACTGAACCTGATGCATGTATATAGTTAAACTGAACCTGATGCATGTATATAGTTAAACTTAACCTGATGCAGGTATATAGTTAAACTGAACCTGATGCATGTATATAGTTTAACTTAACCTGATGCATGTATATAGTTTAACTTAACCTAATGCATGTATATAGTTAAACTGAACCTGATGCATGTATATAGTTAAACTGAACCTGATGCATGTATATAGTTAAACTGAACCTGATGCATGTATATAGTTAAACTTAACCTGATGCATGTATATAGTTAAACTTAACCTGATGCATGAATATAGTTTAACTGAACCTGATGCATGTATATAGTTTAACTGAACCTGATGCATGTATATACTTTAACTAAACCATATGCATGTATATAGTTAAACTGAACCTGATGCATGTATATAGGTAAACTGAACCTGATGCATGTATATAGTTAAACGAAACCTGATGCATGTATATAGTTAAACTGAACCTGATGCATGTATATACTTAAACTGAACCTGATTCATGTACATAGTTTAACTTAACCTAAAGCATGTATATAGTTAAACTGAACCTGATGCATGTATATAGTTAAACTTAACCTGATGCATGTATATAGTTTAACTTAACCTAATGCATGTATATAGTTAAACTGAACCTGATGCATGTATACAGTTAAACTGAACCTGATGCATGTATATAGTTAAACTTAACCTGATGCAGGTATATAGTTAAACTGAACCTGATGCATGTATATAGTTTAACTTAACCTGATGCATGTATATAGTTTAACTTAACCTAATGCATATATATAGTTAAACTGAACCTGATGCATGTATATAGTTAAACTGAACCTGATGCTTGTATATAGTTAAACTGAACCTGATGCATGTATATAGGTAAACTGAACCTGATGCATGTATATAGTTAAACATGACCTGATGCATGTATATAGTTAAACTGAACCTGATGCATGTATATACTTAAACTGAACCTGATTCATGTACATAGTTTAACTTAACCTAAAGCATGTATATAGTTAAACTGAACCTGATGCATGTATATAGTTAAACTTAACCTGATGCATGTATATAGTTAAACTTAACCTGATGCATGAATATAGTTTAACTGAACCTGATGCATGTATATAGTTTAACTTAACCTGATGCATGTATATACTTTAACTAAACCTGATGCATGTATATAGTTAAACTGAACCTGATGCATGTATATAGGTAAACTGAACCTGATGCATGTATATAGTTAAACGAAACCTGATGCATGTATATAGTTAAACTGAACCTGATGCATGTATATACTTAAACTGAACCTGATTCATGTACATAGTTTAACTTTAACCTAACGCATGTATATAGTTAAACTGAACCTGATGCATGTATATAGTTAAACTGAACCTGATGCATGTATATAGTTAAACTGAACCTGATGCATGTATATAGTTAAACTGAACCTGATGCATGTATATAGTTAAACTTCACCTGATGCATGTATATAGTTTAACTTAACCTAATGCATGTATATAGTTAAACTTAACCTGATGCATGTATATAGTTAAACTGAACCTGATGCATGTATGTAGTTAAACTTACCCTGATGCAGGTATATAGTTAAACTGAACCTGATGCATGTATATAGTTTAACTTAACCTGATGCATGTATATAGTTTAACTTAACCTAATGAATGTATATAGTTAAACTTAACCTGATGCATGTATATAGTTAAACTGAACCTGATGCATGTTTGTAGTTAAACTTAACCTGATGCAGGTATATAGTTAAACTGAACCTGATGCATGTATATAGTTAAACTGAACCAGATTCTTGTATATAGTTAAACTGAACCTGATGAATGTATATAGTTAAACTGAACCTGATACATGTATATAGTTTAACTTAAACTAATCCATGTATATAGTTAAACTTAACCTGATGCATGTATATAGTTTAACTGAACCTGATGCATGTATATAGTTAACTTAACCTGATGCATGTATATACTTTAACTAAACCTGATGCATGTATATAGTTAAACTGAACCTGATGCATGTATATAGTTAAACTTAACCTGATGCATGTATATAGTTTAACTTAACCTAATGCATGTATATAGTTAAACTGAACCTGATGCATGTATATAGTTAAACTGAACCTGATGCATGTATATAGTTAAACTTAACCTGATGCATGAATATAGTTTAACTGAACCTGATGCATGTATATAGTTTAACTTAACCTTATGCATGTATATAGTTTAACTTAACCTAATGCATGTATATAGTTAAACTGAACCTGATGCATGTATATAGTTAAACATAACCTGATGCATGTATATAGTTAAACTGAACCTGATGCATGTATATAGTTTAACTTAACCTAATGCATGTATATAGTTAAACTGAACCTGATGCATGTATATAGTTAAACTGAACCTGATGCATGTATATAGTTAAACTGAACATGATGCATGTATATAGTTAAACTGAACCTGATGCATGTATATAGTTAAACTTAACCTGATGCATGTATATAGTTTAACTTAACCTAATGCATGTATATAGTTAAACTGAACCTGATGCATGTATATAGTTAAAAAGAACCTGATGCATGAATATAGTTAAACTTAACCTGATTCATGTATATAGTTAAACTGAACCTGATGCATGTATATAGTTTAACTTAACCTGATGCATGTATATAGTTAAACTGAACCTGATGCATGTATACAGTTAAACTGAACCTGATGCATGTATATAGTTAAACTTCACCTGATGCAGGTATATAGTTAAACTGAACCTGATGCATGTATATAGTTTAACTTAACCTGATGCATGTATATAGTTTAACTTAACCTAATGCATGTATATAGTTGAACTGAACCTGATGCATGTATATAGTTAAACTGAACCTGATGCTTGTATATAGTTAAACTGAACCTGATGCATGTATATAGTTAAACTGAACCTGATACATGTATATAGTTTAACTTAAACTAATGCATGTATATAGTTAAACTTAACCTGATGCATGAATATAGTTTAACTGAACCTGATGCATGTATATAGTTTAACTTAACCTGATGCATGTATATACTTTAACTAAACCTGATCCATGTATATAGTTAAACTGAACCTGATGCATGTATATAGGTAAACTGAACCTGATGCATGTATATAGTTAAACATGACCTGATGCATGTATATAGTTAAACTGAACCTGATGCATGTATATACTTAAACTGAACCTGATTCACGTACATAGTTTAACTTAACCTAAAGCATGTATATAGTTAAACTGAACCTGATGCATGTATATAGTTAAACTTAACCTGATGCATGTATATAGTTTAACTTAACCTAATGCATGTATATAGTTAAACTTAACCTGAGGCAGGTATATAGTTAAACTGAACCTGATGCATGTATATAGTTTAACTTAACCTGATGCATGTATATAGTTTAACTTAACCTAATGCATGTATATAGTTAAACTGAACCTGATGCATGTATATAGTTAAACTGAACCTGATGCATGTATATAGTTAAACTGAACCTGATGCATGTATATAGTTAAACTTAACCTGATGCATGTATATAGTTAAACTTAACCTGATGCATGAATATAGTTTAACTGAACCTGATGCATGTATATAGTTTAACTGAACCTGATGCATGTATATACTTTAAATAAACCTGATGCATGTATATAGTTCAACTGAACCTGATGCATGTATATAGGTAAACTGAACCTGATGCATGTATATAGTTAAACGAAACCTGATGCATGTATATAGTTAAACTGAACCTGATGCATGTATATACTTAAACTGAACCTGATTCATGTACATAGTTTAACTTAACCTAAAGCATGTATATAGTTAAACTGAACCTGATGCATGTATATAGTTAAACTTAACCTGATGCATGTATATAGTTTAACTTAACCTAATGCATGTATATAGTTAAACTGAACCTGATGCATGTTTATAGTTAAACTGAACCTTATGCATGTATATAGTTAAACTTAACCTGATGCAGGTATATAGTTAAACTGAACCTGATGCATGTATATAGTTTAACTTAACCTGATGCATGTATTTAGTTTAACTTAACCTAATGCATGTATATAGTTAAACTGAACCTGATGCATGTATATAGTTAAACTGAACCTGATGCATGTATATAGTTAAACTGAAACTGATGCATGTATATAGTTAAACTTAACCTGATGCATGTATATAGTTAAACTTAACCTGATGCATGAATATAGTTTAACTGTACCTGATGCATGTATATAGTTTAACTTAACCTGATGCATGTATATACTTTAACTAAACCTGATGCATGTATATAGTTAAACTGAACCTGATGCATGTATATAGGTAAACTGAACCTGATGCATGTATATAGTTAAACGAAACCTGATGCATGTATATAGTTAAACTGAACCTGATGCATGTATATACTTAAACTGAACCTGATTCATGTACATAGTTTAACTTAACCTAACACATGTATATAGTTAAACTGAACCTGATGCATGTATATAGTTAAACTGAACCTGATGCATGTATATAGTTAAACTGAACCTGATGCATGTATATAGTTAAACTGAACCTGATGCATGTATATACTTAATCTTCACCTGATGCATGTATATAGTTTAACTTAACCTAATGCATGTATATAGTTAAACTTAACCTGATGCATGTATATAGTTAAACTGAACCTGATGCATGTATGTAGTTAAACTTAACCTGATGCAGGTATATAGTTAAACTGAACCTGATGCATGTATATAGTTTAACTTAACCTGATGCATGTATATAGTTTAACTTAACCTAATGCATGTATTTAGTTAAACTTAACCTGATGCATGTATATAGTTAAACTGAACCTGATGCATGTATGTAGTTAAACTTAACCTGATGCAGTTATATAGTTAAACTGAACCTGATGCATGTATATAGTTAAACTGAACCAAATGCTTGTATATAGTTAAACTGAACCTGATGCATGTATATAGATAAACTGAACCTGATACATGTATATAGTTTAACTTAAACTAATCCATGTATATAGTTAAACTTAACCTGATGCATGTATATAGTTTAACTGAACCTGATGCATGTATATAGTTAACTTAACCTGATGCATGTATATACTTTAACTAAACCTGATGCATGTATATAGTTAAACTGAACCTGATGCATGTATATAGGTAAACAGAACCTGATGCATGTATATAGTTAAACATAACCTGATGCATGTATATAGTTAAACTCAACCTGATGCATGTATATACTTAAACTGGACCTGATTCATGTACATAGTTTAACTTAACCTAAAGCATGTATATAGTTAAACTGAACCTGATGCATGTATATAGTTAAACTTAACCTGATGCATGTATATAGTTTAACTTAACCTGATGCAGGTATATAGCTAAACTGAACCTGATGCATGTATATAGTTTAACTTAACCTGATGCATGTATATAGTTTAACTTAACCTAATGCATGTATATAGTTAAACTGAACCTGATGCATGTATATAGTTAAACTGAACCTGATGCATGTATATAGTTAAACTGAACCTGCTGCATGTATATAGTTAAACTTAACCTGATGCATGTATATTGTTTTACTTAACCTGATGCATGTATATAGTTAAACTTAACCTGATGCATGTATACAGTTAAACTGAACCTGATGCATGTATATAGTTAAACTGAACCTGTTGCATGTATATAGTTAAATTGAACCTGATGCATGTATATAGTTTAACTTAACCTTTTGCATGTATATAGTTTAAATGAACCTGTTGCATGTATATATTTAAACTTAACCTGATGCATGTATATAGTTAAACTGAACCTGATGCATGTATATAGTTAAACTGAACCTGATGCATGTATATAGTTAAAATAAACCTGATGCATGTATATAGTTAAACTGAACCTGATGCATGTATATAGTTAAACTTAAACTGATGCATGTATATAGTTTAACTTAACCTAATGCATGTATATAGTTAAACTTAACCTGATGCATGTATAGAGTTAAACTGAACCTGATGCATGTATATAGTTTAACTTAACCTGATGCATGTATATATTTAAACTTAACCTGATGCAAATATATAGTTAAACTGAACCTGATGCATGTATATAGTTTAACTTAACCTAATGCATGTATATAGTTCAACTGAACCTGATGCATGTATATAGTTTAACTGAACCTGATGCATGTATATAGTTAAACTGAACCTGATGCATGTATATAGTTTAACTTAACCTAATGCATGTATATAGTTAAACTGAACCTGATGCATGTATATAGTTAAACTGAACCTAATGCATGTATATAGTTAAACTGAACCTGATGCATGTATATAGTTAAACTGAAACTGATGCATGTATATAGTTTAACTGAACCTAATGCATGTATGTAGTTGAACTGAAGCTGATGCATGTATATAGTTTAACTGAACCTAATGCATGTATATAGTTAAACTGAACCTGATGCATGTATATAGTTAAACTGAACCTAATGCATGTATATAGTTAAACTGAACCTGATGCATGTATATAGTTTAACTTAACCTGATGCATGCATATAGTTAAATTGAACCTGATGCATGTATACAGTGTAACTTAACCTAATGCATGTATATAGTTAAACTTAACCTGATGCATGTATATAGTTTAACTTAACCTGATGCATGTATATAGTTAAACTGAACCTGATGCATGTATATAGTTAAAAAGAACCTGATGCATGAATATAGTTAAACTTAACCTGATGCATGTATATAGTTAAACTGAACCTGATGCATGTATATAGTTTAACTTAACCTAATGCATGTATATAGTTAAACTGAACCTGATGCATGTATACAGTTAAACTGAACCTGATGCATGTATATAGTTAAACTTAACCTGATGCAGGTATATAGTTAAACTGAACCTGATGCATGTATATAGTTTAACTTAACCTGATGCATGTATATAGTTTAACTTAACCTAATGCATGTATATAGTTAAACTGAACCTGATGCATGTATATAGTTAAACTGAACCTGATCCTTGTATATAGTTAAACTGAACCTGATGCATGTATATAGTTAAACTGAACCTGATACATGTATATAGTTTAACTTAAACTAATGCATGTATATAGTTAAACTTAACCTGATGCATGAATATAGTTTAACTGAACCTGATGCATGTATATAGTTTAACTTAACCTGATGCATGTATATACTTTAACTAAACCTGATGCATGTATATAGTTAAACTGAACCTGATGCATGTATATAGGTAAACTGAACCTGATGCATGTATATAGTTAAACATGACCTGATGCATGTATATAGTTAAACTGAACCTGATGCATGTATATACTTAAACTGAACCTGATTCATGTACATAGTTTAACTTAACCTAAAGCATGTATATAGTTAAACTGAACCTGATGCATGTATATAGTTAAACTTAACCTGATGGATGTATATAGTTTAACTTAACCTAATGCATGTATATAGTTAAACTGAACCTGATGCATGTATATAGTTAAACTGAACCTGATGCATGTATATAGTTAAACTTAACCTGATGCAGGTATATAGTTAAACTGAACCTGATGCATGTATATAGTTTAACTTAACCTGATGCATGTATATAGTTTAACTTAACCTAATGCATGTATATAGTTAAACTGAACCTGATGCATGTATATAGTTAAACTGAACCTGATGCATGTATATAGTTAAACTGAACCTGATGCATGTATATAGTTAAACTTAACCTGATGCATGTATATAGTTAAACTTAACCTGATGCATGAATATAGTTTAACTGAACCTGATGCATGTATATAGTTTAACTGAACCTGATGCATGTATATACTTTAACTAAACCTGATGCATGTATATAGTTAAACTGAACCTGATGCATGTATATAGGTAAACTGAACCTGATGCATGTATATAGTTAAACGAAACCTGATGCATGTATATAGTTAAACTGAACCTGATGCATGTATATACTTAAACTGAACCTGATTCATGTACATAGTTTAACTTAACCTAAAGCATGTATATAGTTAAACTGAACCTGATGCATGTATATAGTTAAACTTAACCTGATGCATGTATATAGTTTAACTTAACCTAATGCATGTATATAGTTAAACTGAACCTGATGCATGTATACAGTTAAACTGAACCTGATGCATGTATATAGTTAAACTTAACCTGATGCAGGTATATAGTTAAACTGAACCTGATGCATGTATATAGTTTAACTTAACCTGATGCATGTATATAGTTTAACTTAACCTAATGCATATATATAGTTAATCTGAACCTGATGCATGTATATAGTTAAACTGAACCTGATGCTTGTATATAGTTAAACTGAACCTGATGCATGTATATAGTTAAACTGAACCTGATACATGTATATAGTTTAACTTAAACTAATGCATGTATATAGTTAAACTTAACCTGATGCATGAATATAGTTTAACTGAACCTGATGCATGTATATAGTTTAACTTAACCTGATGCATGTATATACTTTAACTAAACCTGATGCATGTATATAGTTAAACTGAACCTGATGCATGTATATAGGTAAACTGAACCTGATGCATGTATATAGTTAAACATGACCTGATGCATGTATATAGTTAAACTGAACCTGATGCATGTATATACTTAAACTGAACCTGATTCATGTACATAGTTTAACTTAACCTAAAGCATGTATATAGTTAAACTGAACCTGATGCATGTATATAGTTAAACTTAACCTGATGGATGTATATAGTTTAACTTAACCTAATGCATGTATATAGTTAAACTGAACCTGATGCATGTATATAGTTAAACTGAACCTGATGCATGTATATAGTTAAACTTAACCTGATGCAGGTATATAGTTAAACTGAACCTGATGCATGTATATAGTTTAACTTAACCTGATGCATGTATATAGTTTAACTTAACCTAATGCATGTATATAGTTAAACTTAACCTGATGCATGTATATAGTTAAACTGAACCTGATGCATGTATATAGTTAAACTGAACCTGATGCATGTATATAGTTAAACTTAACCTGATGCATGTATATAGTTAAACTTAACCTGATGCATGAATATAGTTTAACTGAACCTGATGCATGTATATAGTTTAACTGAACCTGATGCATGTATATACTTTAACTAAACCTGATGCATGTATATAGTTAAACTGAACCTGATGCATGTATATAGGTAAACTGAACCTGATGCATGTATATAGTTAAACGAAACCTGATGCATGTATATAGTTAAACTGAACCTGATGCATGTATATACTTAAACTGAACCTGATTCATGTACATAGTTTAACTTAACCTAAAGCATGTATATAGTTAAACTGAACCTGATGCATGTATATAGTTAAACTTAACCTGATGCATGTATATAGTTTAACTTAACCTAATGCATGTATATAGTTAAACTGAACCTGATGCATGTATATAGTTAAACTGAACCTGATGCATGTATATAGTTAAACTTAACCTGATGCAGGTATATAGTTAAACTGAACCTGATGCATGTATATAGTTTAACTTAACCTGATGCATGTATTTAGTTTAACTTAACCTAATGCATGTATATAGTTAAACTGAACCTGATGCATGTATATAGTTAAACTAAACCTGATGCATGTATAAAGTTAAACTGAACCTGATGCATGTATATAGTTAAACTTAACCTGATGCATGTATATAGTTAAACTTAACCTGATGCATCAATATAGTTTAACTGAACCTGATGCATGTATATAGTTTAACTTAACCTGATGCATGTATATACTTTAACTAAACCTGATGCATGTATATAGTTAAACTGAACCTGATGCATGTATATAGGTAAACTGAACCTGATGCATGTATATAGTTAAACGAAACCTGATGCATGTATATAGTTAAACTGAACCTGATGCATGTATATACTTAAACTGAACCTGATTCATGTACATAGTTTAACTTTAACCTAACGCATGTATATAGTTAAACTGAACCTGATGCATGTATATAGTTAAACTGAACCTGATGCATGTATATAGTTAAACTGAACCTGATGCATGTATATAGTTAAACTGAACCTGATGCATGTATATAGTTAAACTTCACCTGATGCATGTATATAGTTTAACTTAACCTAATGCATGTATATAGTTAAACTTAACCTGATGCATGTATATAGTTAAACTGAACCTGATGCATGTATGTAGTTAAACTTACCCTGATGCAGGTATATAGTTAAACTGAACCTGATGCATGTATATAGTTTAACTTAACCTGATGCATGTATATAGTTTAACTTAACCTAATGAATGTATATAGTTAAACTTAACCTGATGCATGTATATAGTTAAACTGAACCTGATGCATGTTTGTAGTTAAACTTAACCTGATGCAGGTATATAGTTAAACTGAACCTGATGCATGTATATAGTTAAACTGAACCAGATTCTTGTATATAGTTAAACTGAACCTGATGAATGTATATAGTTAAACTGAACCTGATACATGTATATAGTTTAACTTAAACTAATCCATGTATATAGTTAAACTTAACCTGATGCATGTATATAGTTTAACTGAACCTGATGCATGTATATAGTTAACTTAACCTGATGCATGTATATACTTTAACTAAACCTGATGCATGTATATAGTTAAACTGAACCTGATGCATGTATATAGTTAAACTTAACCTGATGCATGTATATAGTTTAACTTAACCTAATGCATGTATATAGTTAAACTGAACCTGATGCATGTATATAGTTAAACTGAACCTGATGCATGTATATAGTTAAACTTAACCTGATGCATGAATATAGTTTAACTGAACCTGATGCATGTATATAGTTTAACTTAACCTTATGCATGTATATAGTTTAACTTAACCTAATGCATGTATATAGTTAAACTGAACCTGATGCATGTATATAGTTAAACATAACCTGATGCATGTATATAGTTAAACTGAACCTGATGCATGTATATAGTTTAACTTAACCTAATGCATGTATATAGTTAAACTGAACCTGATGCATGTATATAGTTAAACTGAACCTGATGCATGTATATAGTTAAACTGAACATGATGCATGTATATAGTTAAACTGAACCTGATGCATGTATATAGATAAACTTAACCTGATGCATGTATATAGTTTAACTTAACCTAATGCATGTATATAGTTAAACTGAACCTGATGCATGTATATAGTTAAAAAGAACCTGATGCATGAATATAGTTAAACTGAACCTGATGCTTGTATATAGTTAAACTGAACCTGATGCATGTATATAGTTAAACTGAACCTGATACATGTATATAGTTTAACTTAAACTAATGCATGTATATAGTTAAACTTAACCTGATGCATGAATATAGTTTAACTGAACCTGATGCATGTATATAGTTTAACTTAACCTGATGCATGTATATACTTTAACTAAACCTGATCCATGTATATAGTTAAACTGAACCTGATGCATGTATATAGGTAAACTGAACCTGATGCATGTATATAGTTAAACATGACCTGATGCATGTATATAGTTAAACTGAACCTGATGCATGTATATACTTAAACTGAACCTGATTCACGTACATAGTTTAACTTAACCTAAAGCATGTATATAGTTAAACTGAACCTGATGCATGTATATAGTTAAACTTAACCTGATGCATGTATATAGTTTAACTTAACCTAATGCATGTATATAGTTAAACTTAACCTGAGGCAGGTATATAGTTAAACTGAACCTGATGCATGTATATAGTTTAACTTAACCTGATGCATGTATATAGTTTAACTTAACCTAATGCATGTATATAGTTAAACTGAACCTGATGCATGTATATAGTTAAACTGAACCTGATGCATGTATATAGTTAAACTGAACCTGATGCATGTATATAGTTAAACTTAACCTGATGCATGTATATAGTTAAACTTAACCTGATGCATGAATATAGTTTAACTGAACCTGATGCATGTATATAGTTTAACTGAACCTGATGCATGTATATACTTTAAATAAACCTGATGCATGTATATAGTTCAACTGAACCTGATGCATGTATATAGGTAAACTGAACCTGATGCATGTATATAGTTAAACGAAACCTGATGCATGTATATAGTTAAACTGAACCTGATGCATGTATATATTTAAACTGAACCTGATTCATGTACATAGTTTAACTTAACCTAAAGCATGTATATAGTTAAACTGAACCTGATGCATGTATATAGTTAAACTTAACCTGATGCATGTATATAGTTTAACTTAACCTAATGCATGTATATAGTTAAACTGAACCTGATGCATGTTTATAGTTAAATTGAACCTGATGCATGTATATAGTTAAACTTAACCTGATGCAGGTATATAGTTAAACTGAACCTGATGCATGTATATAGTTTAACTTAACCTGATGCATGTATTTAGTTTAACTTAACCTAATGCATGTATATAGTTAAACTGAACCTGATGCATGTATATAGTTAAACTGAACCTGATGCATGTATATAGTTAAACTGAAACTGATGCATGTATATAGTTAAACTTAACCTGATGCATGTATATAGTTAAACTTAACCTGATGCATGAATATAGTTTAACTGAACCTGATGCATGTATATAGTTTAACTTAACCTGATGCATGTATATACTTTAACTTAACCTAACACATGTATATAGTTAAACTGAACCTGATGCATGTATATAGTTAATCTGAACCTGATGCATGTATATAGTTAAACTGAACCTGATGCATGTATATAGTTAAACTGAACCTGATGCATGTATATACTTAATCTTCACCTGATGCATGTATATAGTTTAACTTAACCTAATGCATGTATATAGTTAAACTTAACCTGATGCATGTATATAGTTAAACTGAACCTGATGCATGTATGTAGTTAAACTTAACCTGATGCAGGTATATAGTTAAACTGAACCTGATGCATGTATATAGTTTAACTTAACCTGATGCATGTATATAGTTTAACTTAACCTAATGCATGTATTTAGTTAAACTTAACCTGATGCATGTATATAGTTAAACTGAACCTGATGCATGTATGTAGTTAAACTTAACCTGATGCAGGTATATAGTTAAACTGAACATGATGCATGTATATAGTTAAACTGAACCAGATGCTTGTATATAGTTAAACTGAACCTGATGCATGTATATAGATAAACTGAACCTGATACATGTATATAGTTTAACTTAAACTAATCCATGTATATAGTTAAACTTAACCTGATGCATGTATATAGTTTAACTGAACCTGATGCATGTATATAGTTAACTTAACCTGATGCATGTATATACTTTAACTAAACCTGATGCATGTATATAGTTAAACTGAACCTGATGCATGTATATAGGTAAACAGAACCTGATGCATGTATATAGTTAAACATAACCTGATGCATGTATATAGTTAAACTCAACCTGATGCATGTATATACTTAAACTGGACCTGATTCATGTATATAGTTTAACTTAACCTAAAGCATGTATATAGTTAAACTGAACCTGATGCATGTATATAGTTAAACTTAACCTGATGCATGTATATAGTTTAACTTAACCTGATGCAGGTATATAGCTAAACTGAACCTGATGCATGTATATAGTTTAACTTAACCTGATGCATGTATATAGTTTAACTTAACCTAATGCATGTATATAGTTAAACTGAACCTGATGCATGTATATAGTTAAACTGAACCTGATGCATGTATATAGTTAAACTGAACCTGCTGCATGTATATAGTTAAACTTAACCTGATGCATGTATATTGTTTTACGTAACCTGATGCATGTATATAGTTAAACTTAACCTGATGCATGTATACAGTTAAACTGAACCTGATGCATGTATATAGTTAAACTGAACCTGTTGCATGTATATAGTTAAATTGAACCTGATGCATGTATATAGTTTAACTTAACCTTTTGCATGTATATAGTTTAAATGAACCTGTTGCATGTATATATTTAAACTTAACCTGATGCATGTATATAGTTAAACTGAACCTGATGCATGTATATAGTTAAACTGAACCTGATGCATGTATATAGTTAAAATAAACCTGATGCATGTATATAGTTAAACTGAACCTGATGCATGTATATAGTTAAACTTAAACTGATGCATGTATATAGTTTAACTTAACCTAATGCATGTATATAGTTAAACTTAACCTGATGCATGTATAGAGTTAAACTGAACCTGATGCATGTATATAGTTTAACTTAACCTGATGCATGTATATATTTAAACTTAACCTGATGCAAATATATAGTTAAACTGAACCTGATGCATGTATATAGTTTAACTTAACCTAATGCATGTATATAGTTCAACTGAACCTGATGCATGTATATAGTTTAACTGAACCTGATGCATGTATATAGTTAAACTGAACCTGATGCATGTATATAGTTTAACTTAACCTAATGCATGTATATAGTTAAACTGAACCTGATGCATGTATATAGTTAAACTGAACCTAATGCATGTATATAGTTAAACTGAACCTCATGCATGTATATAGTTAAACTGAAACTGATGCATGTATATAGTTTAACTGAACCTAATGCATGTATGTAGTTGAACTGAAGCTGATGCATGTATATAGTTTAACTGAACCTAATGCATGTATATAGTTAAACTGAACCTGATGCATGTATATAGTTAAACTGAACCTAATGCATGTATATAGTTAAACTGAACCTGATGCATGTATATAGTTTAACTTAACCTGATGCATGCATATAGTTAAATTGAACCTGATGCATGTATAGAGTGTAACTTAACCTAATGCATGTATATAGTTAAACTTAACCTGATGCATGTATATAGTTTAACTGAACCTGATGCATGTATATAGTTTAATTTAACCTGATGCAGGTATATAGTTAAACTGAACCTGATGCTTGTATATAGTTTAACTTAACCTAATGCATGTATATAGTTAAACTGAACCTGATGCATGGATATAGTTTAACTTAAACTAATGCATGTATATACTTTAACTAAACCTGATGCATGTATATAGTTAAATTGAACCTGATGAATGTATATAGTTAAACTGGACCTCATGCATGTATATAGTTAAACTGAACCTGATGCATGTATATAGTTAAACTGAACCTGATGCATGTATATAGTTAAACTGAAACTGTTGCATGTATATAGTTAAACTGAACCTGATGCATGTATATAGTTTAACTTAACCTTTTGCATGTATATAGTTTAAATGAACCTGATACATGTATATAGTTTAACTTAACTTTTTGCATGTATATAGTTAAACTTAACCTGATGCATGTATATAGTTAAACTGAACCTTTTGCATGTATATAGTTAAACTGAACCTGTTGCATGTTTATAGTTGAATTGAACCTGTTGCATGTATATAGTTAAATTGAACCTGATGCATGTGAATAGTTAAACTTAACCTGATGCAGGTATATAGTTAAACTGAACCTGTTGCAAGTATATAGTTAAACTGAACCTGATGCATGTATATAGTTTAACTTAACCTTTTGCATGTATATAGTTAAACTGAACCTGATGCATGTATATATTTAAACTTAACCTGATGCATGTATATAGCTAACCTGAACCTGATGCATGTATATAGTTAAACTGAACCTGATGCATGTATATAGTTTAACTTAACCTAATGCATGTATATAGTTAAACTGAACCTGATGCATGTATATAGTTAAACTGAACCTGATGCATGTATAGAGTTAAACTGAACCTGATGCATGTATATAGTTAAACTTAACCTGATGCATGTATATAGTTAAACTTAACCTGATGCATGTATATAGTTTAACTTAATCTAATGCATGTATATAGTTAAACTTAACCTGATGCATGTATATAGTTAAACTGAACCTGATGCATGTATATAGTTAAACTTAACCTGATGCATGTATATAGTTAAACTGAACCTGATGCATGTATATAGTTTAAGTTAACCTGATGCATGTATATAGTTAAACTGAACCTAATGCTTGTATATAGTTAAACTGAACCTGATGCAAGTATATAGTTAAACTGAACCTGATGCATGTATATAGTTTAACTTAACCTAATGCATGTATATAGTTAAACCTAACCTGATGCATGTATATAGTTTAACTTAACCAAATGCATATATATAGTTTAACTTAACCTAACGCATGTATATAGTTAAACTTAACCTGATGCATGTATATAGTTAACTTAACCTAATGCATGTATATAGTTAAACATAACCTGATGCATGTATATAGTTAATCTGAACCTAATGCTTGTATATAGTTAAACTGAACCTGATGCATGTATACAGTTAAACTGAACATGATGCATGTATATAGTTTAACTTAACCTAATGCATGTATATAGTTAAACATAACCTGATGCATGTATATAGTTGAACTGAACCTAATGCTTATATATAGTTAAACTGAACCTGATGCATGTATATAGTTAAACTGAACCTGAAGCATGTATATAGTTAAACTGAACCTGATGCATGTATATAGTTATACTTAACCTGATGCATGTATATAGTTATACTTAACCTGATGCATGTATATAGTTTAACTTAACCTAATGCATGTATATAGTTAAACTTAACCTGGTGCATGTATATAGTTAAACTGAACCTGATGCATGTATATAGTTAAACTTAACCTGATGCATGTATATAGTTAAACTGAACCTGATGCAAGCATATAGTTTAAGTTAACCTGATGCATGTATATAGTTTAACTTAACCTAATGTATGTATATAGTTAAACTTAACCTGATGCATGTATATAGTTAAACTGAACCTAATGCTATATAGTTAAACTGAACCTGATGCATGTATATAGTTAAACTGAACCTGATGCATGTATATAGTTTAACTTAACCTAATGCATGTATATAGTTAAACTTAACCTGATGCATGTATATAGTTTAACTGAACCTGATGCATGTATATAGAATAACATAACCTGATTCATGTATATAGTTTAACTGAACCTGATGCATGTATATAGTTTAAGTTAACCTGATGCATGTATATAGTTTAACTGAACCTTTTGCATGTATATAGTTAAACTGAACCTGTTGCATGTATATAGTTAAATTGAACCTGATGCATGTATATAGTTAAACTTAACCTGATGCATGTATATAGCTAAACTTAACCTGATGCATGTATATATTTTAACTGAACCTTTTGCATGTATATAGTTAAACTGAACCTGTTGCATGTATATAGTTAAATTGAACCTGATGCATGTATATAGTTTAACTTAACCTGATGCATGTATATAGTTAAACTTTACCTGATGCATGTATATAGTTAAACTTAACCTGATGCATGTATATAGTTTAACTCAAAGTGAGGCATGAACACAGTTAACATATTCTTCCTGCACACCATCCAATTGAACTTCGAAAACTATATTCGTACGACATCTTGCAGCTTTAATTAAATTAAGATAACCTGAATGGCCTGCTGCATATCTATACGCTTAAGTATCTTGCCCTTTAAAGAAATTAAATACACAGACATTTATACAGGAAAAAATTAAAACAATGTGGCAAATCTATCTGCGTATATATCTGAACCTTAATATAAATTAAATACACACACGTTTATACAGGGGAAAATTAAAATAATGTGTCATATATATCTGCGTATATATCAAAACCATAACTGAAATTAAATACACACAAATTTATACAGGGAAAATATAAAACTATGTGGCAAATCTATCTGCGTATATATATATATATATATATATATATATATATATATATATATATATATATAAACCTTAATAAAAATTAAATACATTCACATTTATACAGGGAAAAATAAAAACTAAGTGGCATATATATATATATATATATATATATATATATATATATATATATATATATATATATATGGAAAAATACAAAGTATAAATAAATTCTCCTAAAGAGCACGCCATTTGTCAAATAATACAAAAGCGAGAAATCCATTAAGTTAGATAACATTGTGCAAGATGTATTTAATCATTTTGTGCAAGTCTTTATATAAAAAATGGCGAGCTTACGTAATTGGGATGAATCGATTCTTAAAATACCAACTGTTTCAAATTTCCATAAAATTTAGATCGTGGTCGATACATTATTTACCAATACCATTTTTAAACTTTATCTCTATGTAGTCACATTTGACGAACACACCATATGTTCTCTTAAAACACTGTAATCTCGTGCACTTTTTAGATCGATCATGAATTAGAGCAGCAGAGAGGGTGAACCTCACAACTTTTCGAGCGTCAATTCGGAAATCTGAGGCTTCCACCAAATAGTAAAAAAATGGCGTCTATTCGATAAAATAAGATTTCCTTATATACGCCAACGTCGTTGTCATTCACCCTCTCTGCTGCTGGAACTTTCAGTTCTGGTTAACAAAAATCATTTACGATTTCAACCAAATATTTGATCGAGTCTTTAGGACGAAAATCATTTATGATTTCACAAACAAACTAATCGCTAACACCTCTTCTTGTAAATCAATCAGATTATTTGACTGGTCGGTGAGTTTGAAATTAATTCTCGTTAACGAATTATTATGGCATCGCATGTAGACAGGATTAATTGGGTTTTCAATAACTAGGAATCCTGGAGGAGCTGTTGGTGCAAACGAATAAAGAATATATCCCTGCTGAGCTTGATTTGATTTCTCTAGATTAATTTGATAGCTTCCTTCAATTGCATCACATACTAAATTGAGCGCAATCACCGTTGAAATATTCACATTATGAGGGGCAATATGCCTACCGCCACCATCTGGATCATTATTATACTTGAAGAGGACAGCTGAATCTGATTTTTGTAGCGCCTTGATATCGGTTTTAACAATTCTTGTTAGTTCATCAGCGTTGTATTTGGGAAACTTGAAATTACGCAGATTGTCCTCTGTGATATTGTAATCGGTTAAGAATCGTTGTTTATTGTCGCTGTTGTCATTAATTATTGTTTGAATAATTAGTTCATAGATATATTTCATGTCAGATATAAGTTGATTTATTATTTCAACGTGTTTTTGCGATTTTGTTTTCCGTAGTTGTTCTAGTTGTGTGTCATATAATTGTTTAATCTCATTAAAATAACAACGGACGTCAGTTAGCGTAAATGAAATAGTAACAGATGAGTCGGTTGTTCTTTTAATGATAAAATCCCATTGCAATGTGTCTTTGTTGGTAAATATAAATCTATCGGCGATTCTTCCTTTTCTTATATCAGATAAATTATCTCGATAACTGGGATTGATTTCATGATATGATTGTATGTCCGTGGTTAAGTCGGTGGCGGATTTTTCCGGTGGTTTTTCAGGCCATCCTAACACTGTTCTTAACGAGCTGTTATATATATCTACAATGTATCCCTCTGTGCTTATTTCGATCGACGACGAGAGCGTCGGTTGATGAAGATTAATAGCTATTTTTGATTCTTTTCCAGTGATTGATTTTATTCTACGCTGAATTTCAGCATTGATTTGCTTAATTTGGTACGACCCAGTTGGTAACGAAACAGTTTCCCACTCTGGAGTACCATCGGGTTTATTCTTATACGAGAACACCAGTGTGTTATTGGGTTGCTGACCACTAAATGCAACCGATCTGATATTAGGCCAACTGTGATACACTCGTAGTTTTGCTAGCGCTATCTCCTTCACTGGGACCGGAGAGGGGAAATTCACACTGAATTCTGGATTCGTTGATGTTATTGATATCATACTCGTTTGTACTGGGTTCGTGTTCTCCACTACTCGTTGAAGTAATTCCATCGGTGTCGTCATCGTTGCTATACTCATGATTTATTTCTAATTTTGGTATCGAGGAATCATAAATACTGACCATCACTGAGAACTCACAATCTGGTAATGTTGATATTATTGAGATCATTTTTTGTTTTTTTGGGTTCGTGTTTTCTGATTCCATCGGTGTTGTCATTGTTATTATATTCATGTTGTCGCTCTAATTTCGATATCGCGGAATCAAAAATACTGACCATCGCTGAGAATTCACTATCTGATATAATCGTATTATCGAGTGACGACGATATCATCAATGATAACTGCGAGTATGCGGTTGATGCAATATGAAATTGAAGTAAGTAATTCTGCAGTTTACTCTGGCTGCATGATGATATCTTTTTTGCTATCCCGGTTGATATACCCCCGATTGTAGCCACCGCAGAAATGCAAATTGGAACTACGACCGGGGCAATCATTGTAACCGATGCAAGTATTATTCCGGCGCCAGCGAGAACGCTTGACACCGAGTACATAGTAACATCAATTGCGGTGATTCTTCGTCGGTATTTTTTCATTTTTTTTTGATACTCCTCAGTGAGGGTTTTGAGTCTATTTTGAAATTCTCTGACCTGATCATAGCGACATTGCGTTGATGAAATCATTTTATTTTAAAAACGCTAGCGTTTTCAATTGTGAATCTAAAGGATTTCCTTTCAATTGAAACCACTAGTAAAAATCCATAGGATTTTCAGTTTTATTATTTACTTAAATCCGCTACGAATTCTAAGCACCAGGATATTTCTTTTCTAATGGTGTTATCAACTGCGACAATCTCAAATTCTTCTTCTCCCCCCGCGATAATTACTGTCGCGGTGCCACCAAAGTAGGTTTTACCTTTCACGATGATATCAAATTGCTTGTCAGAGATTAACGTCATCCTGTAGATACCATGGGGCCACTTCTCGATATTGACTTTCAATTTAGCATTAGATTCTTTTACCCAATCAAAGGTCCCATGCTTTAACCTTTCAGATTTTTCTTTTAGTTTAAGAATATCGTCGTAAACGTCGAGATAGGTTTTTTTGATTTCGGTATATTTTATCATCGTTTTATCGCGGCGACTAAAAAATGAAATCAAAAGGTGGTTAAATTCCAAACCTTTTTGCATGAGATAATGCCCGTTGAGTTGACAATATGTCGTCGTGATATTATAACTTTCAGAGCCCTCAAAGAAATTTTTAGCCATTTCGCTGATGCGTTTTTGTTCGTCAAACGCACTTTTAATTTCCGCGAGAGTCATGCCTGTCAACGATGTGGTTTTAGATGTAGGTGTTCTCCCTAAAAATTTATCCACGATGGTATTAAGTGTTGTTTGTCTCACCATAAACATATTAATATCTTTGAGAGTCATTGTAGATGTAACCGGGACACCAAAGAAATTATTAGCGACGTAGGCATTATGAGTATGCTTGATAATAAACTCACTGATTTCAGCGAGAGTCGAGTCTGCCACAGGTGGGGATCCAAAGAATCTACCAACAATGTCATTAGTGGGTTTTTGATCTTCTATTAGTTTAGAAATCTCGAGATAATTTGCCTTGATTTCATTTTCATTCATCATCCTTCCCGCGTCCTTGTTAGCGAAGAATAGCGATAGATAGTTTTTAATTTCAGCGAGAGTCATGCCAACCACAAGCGGGGTTCCAAAAAATTTATGTACGACATTTTTGCGAAAACTATTATAACCTCGTATAAAATCATTCAGCTCACGTTCGTTGGTAGCAATCGCGTCGGTGATCGTAGACACAAGTGCGCCTGGTTTAAGTTGTCCATCGTTGGAATACAGTGCAATAGAGTTTTCAGCGGCAGCGCGATGCCGTATCAAAATGTCATTCACGGATATATTACTGCTTTTCAATTTACCCTGGCGATCTTGAAATACAACTATTTCGTTCGGGTCAACACTTGTTAAATTTAACGTCTCAGCGATTTCATCTTCTATTATTTTTTTTACATCCTCGATAGAACCCGCAGATGTTTCCTCGGTGGGTTCCAACATTGACAGAGGTTGTCCCCAAATATCGATCATTATTGTTAGCGTAACTTGTGTTTTCAATTTATTGATCCTTGTAATTTCCCACTCGTGTATTCGTTTACAATAATATGAGGTGGTTTCCACGGAGATCCAAAGGATTTTAATGAAATCTCCGCGAGGACATTTAATACTTCACGGCCGCATATCGGTGGATCATTTAATTGTTGTGTTGGCAGCGTGGAATAAAAAATCGGAAACCCTTTGAGTTTCATCGAGGAATTTATATACCGCATAAACTCGCTTGGCGGAGCTAACCCATATGAATCGAAATAGACAATCCCACGTGGATCAATCGCGTATGCAACCCAGTGAGTTCCCGATCCGCTGCTGTTATCAAGATTGATGATACCGGTTTCAGTTTTGTGGTAATTGATCTCTCATAAAAACACCTCTGAAATTTTTAATCGCTAGTTTTTTAGCAGCATCAATTAAATCAAAATTGGACATAGGAACCATAGGTCCCTCAACTATAGGTTCCTCAACAATTGGGCTTTCAACTAATAAACCGTTCCTGGTATTTTTCTTAGACCCGATCCGTTCACGGATTTGCCGCTGTACCATGAATACGGGGTTACTGGTAGGTACAACCCCTTTCCCTTTTTTTATACCCAGATCCACTCGTGGATCTACCGCGAGCGGATCCACCAGTTGCCTTTTTCAACGCCATCCCTGCTGCGGTCCCAACGGCTCCCAACGCTGCCGCCTTCGCCACCGCTGGGGCAGCCGCTGCAATCAATGCTGGTATTGCGGCTAACAATGGAAATATACCACCTGATTTTATCATGTTCGCGACTGCAGCTTTCGAAAATTCTATTTGAACTCCTCGCTTATTTTTCATTGCATCATTGAAATGTTTTATTTGACGATCCGTTAATGATATTTTATGTGTACCTCCGGACATCTGCGCTGGTTTTAACGTTATTGTTGTTCCACATTCCTTAGCGGATTTTGATTTTAATTTCTTGACCTGACCATCAGTCAGCTTGACACTAACAACACTATATGGCATTTTATTGTAAAACACATTTATGCTTTCAATTGATCTAATTGGGGAAATCCTATGGAAACTTTTCAAGTTTCATTTACATTTACAGATTTTCCACTGGTGCATCAACGAGTCTCATTCGTCCGCCAGCCCCTTCTAACAACATTGATTTGTCGCTGAGAATAACAGCAACCGCTCTATAATTAACACCACCAGGATCTATACGAGCCCTAAAATGTATATCAACAACGGATTGCCTTGTTAAATCAAGATGTTCCAGTGAAAAGTAATAAATTGGATACAAGTTCTTAAAATCGAGCTGAGATATTTGCAAACCAGTATCAACATTTTGATCACGACCCATATATGACAGCATCCGATGATACACACGTGCTATTTGGTTGTTTCCGTAATTAAGCTGAATATCCTCAGATGGTTCTTGTTGTCCGTTTATTCTCAGTGAAACCTCACTTACCCCTAACCGATCAAATATCATATGACTGTGTTCTTGGGAACCTAATCGATTCCGATTCTGCAGCGCTATAAATATATGACGTGGAGCTGAAACGCCTTGTTTTGATGCCAGGTGCCATGTAAATGTACTATTAACATTATCCTCTTTAGCATCAGTCGTTGTTGTTAGCCAACTTAGCAATGATTTACCACCGGTTTCCATAGACGAAAGTAGCCGCTCTTCCGTGGTAATTGATGGAGTCATTACTGGCATCCATAATACTATTTTACTCAAAACAACTTTACCTTCATTGGCACCAGTACGCCAAATTGCATCATTGTCATTGCCTTTTCGCACTAATGCGATTGTGTGTTTGGCTCCATAGATTACTTTTCTGACATTTCTGCAGAATCCAAATATGTGATGGAGTGGAATCGCACATGAAAACTTTTTCTCTTGTCCTTCCAATGCTAATTTTCGTGTTGCAAATCCTAAATTGAAATTACCATTAACACCTCCGAGAATATCAAACGCAGCTCCGGGTCTAGCTCGACGTTCTGGATTAGTTGCTTCTCGTTGATTATCAACTGAAGTGTCTTGCGGTGTTAACACTTTAATGTATTGAAGGTGGTCAGCGTTATCAGAGGTATCCTTTGCAAACATCATAGATGGACCAGCCGATCTTGTATAATCATCGGAGTATCTTGCTAGTCCGATTATTGTTGTTGCAACATCAACCTCGCGGTCTATTGATTCAATTTCTTTTCCATCAATGAGATATCTTGCACTTTCAAATAACGCCATTATACCATTGTTGACGAAACCAACTCGGATATTTGAATCATTTGCATATGGGGTATCATCTGCAACATTTGTTACAAGTTTTCCTTCTACTTCAATAAATGCTTCACATGGTAAAAAGTATTTACTGGTATCTTGAACTTGAAGTTCAATTCGCGATCGTAGGTCGGGTTGTATTGCATGATAGGAATAGTATTGATAATCGCGGACGGAATCATCTTTGCGCATCTTTGCTTCCATATCTAACGCGGGATCAGCTGTTCGTTTAAACATTTATAACATTACTAGCGTTTTCAATTGTGAAACTCGAAGAGTTTAACGCTAGCGTTTTAATTCTTTATAATCATCGTCGTTGAAAATTCTTCGAATTTCTTTTTTGTTTCAAACCACTTCCTGCTATCGCGTTCATGATAGCGCTATCTGTTACCGGTGGTGACGAATTCAATTGCGCTAGTTTTTCTTCCACTGCACTATTTATTGCTTTGCTGATTTTTGCAGGCATCACTGTAGTTGATGGCAGCACCACTGACGAAGTCATCGATGACGAAGTCATTCGTGGTTTCTTTCGTACCAATGATGCTATTTTATCTTTCGCGGCAGAAAATGCCTTTCCTGCAAGATTTCCAACGAAATTGATTCCCTTATCACGGATAGCATCAATGGCTTTCATTGATAATTGTTTAGCTAACGGCGCCACCTTGGGAGCCATTCTTGTAAATAACCCCGCAATGGTATTGCCGAAACCATCTCCGTACCACGCGCGATAAACAGGCAATCGTGAGTTCACCACGTAGACGCTTACGGGTTTATCATGGTTGTAGTGTATAATCATCTTGTTATAAAACTAGTAGTTTTTCAATTAGTGGTCAATCGCTTACATCCATAAGATTTTCATCGTTGTGATTTTCAACTAATTCAGCAATAAGTTCTCGATATACATTAATGTCCATGATACCACCAGCAAATAATCGTCTACAGATATCAGCGGCCTCGTTAATTACTTCCGGTGAGTTATTTCCGGCTCGTTTCCCTCCGATGAGAACCTCTAACCGTGATATATCACTGAGAATGTTACCAGGGCATGTCACGGTAGAGTCAAAGAACTCCTTTGGATTTTTAATCGAATATCCTTTTCCGCTTGTTTCCTCAGTTGTACCAGTTGCGCCCTGACTATCATCAAGTAATTGCCTTTGTCGGCCTCGACTTTGTTTTTCTCGTTCTTGTTGTTTTTGTATACCATAACTATCAACTCCTACTTTAAAAGATCTATACTCAATTGTATCCTTTTTCAAATTACCAGTAATCCCCTTATTCGTTTTATACAACCAATTAACCCATTCATCTCGGCTTATTCTACTGTTTTTATACTCGTCTTTTAAAAAATCCTTTCTAGAATCAAAGCTTTTGGCGGCGAAATCACCAAAAGTCGTATAATCCTGGTGTTTCTCCAATTGAGGTCGTTTGATTTCCTTTATAGCTCCTTCGGTGAGTTTGTCTATAAAGGAAACACCTCTTGGGGTGACGACATCAACAGGTTGTGGTTCAGGTGTGGAAAATTGTAGATTTTCATCATCAATATCAGCTAATCGTTCATACTCACGCTGAGTTTTTATATCACTGGATAACTGTTGTATCCCTGCGCGTGTTTGTCCGGTCTCTGCTGCTATCTTTTCAAGCGTATCAAACAGCGGCGCCTTCTTTACTCGTTCTCGCTCAGGAATATCTCCGTATATCGCTGCTTCAGTTAACTTTTTCACATCTTTGGTCGCACTTGTTATCGGAGTAAACAGTTGTTCACTTGACACAGAAAAGTCAGTCTGCGCTTGTTGTCGTTGTTGAAGTTTCTCGCGAAGTCTGTCTCGAACCGGTATAAACTTTTTAATTGCTGCTAGCCGCTCTCGGGCTAATTTAGTTGTAAGCGATTCACCAACCATATATTGTTTGTGAACTAAATTTTCAAATGTGAAATCCGGAGGGTTTCCATCATAATTAAAAGCTTAGTTATTAAATAACTTAGTTATTAAATAATGTACCATCAAGCTAACGTATTCATCTTCGACAGGGTTAAACTGTACGACGCTATCCGCGAGTGTTTCAGAAATAACATCGCTGGGGATTTCAGAATTGTAATATCTGAGAATGGCGATGAACGATTTGTGTTAACGACGCGGCAACAAGAACAATTACGTGAAAATGGAGGCGTCGCGGTGATTACTTGCTACTACGACCAGATCATCCATTATGCACATGACTGCATGAGCAAGTCCAGACTGATGAGTATCCTTTCAGGAGAAAATCCTATGTAACAAGTGTTACAAAAAACGCTAAAAAAAAAAAAAAATAAATTATTTAAATTATTTACGAAAGCCTATATTATTTTTTTTTAGTAACACTCACGTGGTTAAGATACGGGTCGCTCCTCGTTTAACATTTTTCTAAGATCACGAACTTTAGAACCAATTTCAGCTCGTTTTTGATATTCTTGGCCGAGCTTTTGACGTATTGCTTCAACGGTGCTAAATAGCGTTATAAATAAATTAATGTCGTTACCGTACAAACAACCATTAATGGATTTTTGAATTCCTTTCACGAGCCTGTACATCCTAGGTAAAACATAACGACCCTTACTAGACAGATATTCAATATCTTCATATTCCGAGGTAATCTTGTCAACGTCGAGACTTTCAGATAATAATACCCCTTTATTATTTAAATTTGAGATTTCAGCAATTATAGAATTTACATCATTGATATCCATTATTTATATTTTTATATAAATAAAATACTGTATCTCTAATTATTAAAAAAAAAATGAAGGACAGTACAATGCCGTATATATCTCCGCTCGAGTGTTGCGGCAGATTTTAGGCTTACATAAATGGACGGCACAATGCCGTATATATCTCCGCTCGAGTGTTGCGGCAGATTTTAGGCATACATAAATGGACGGCACAATGCCGTATATATCTCCGCTCGAGTGTTGCGGCAGATTTTTGGCATACACATACTTAATTAAGGATGGGATTGCGATGTCCCCAAAGCATACATCTCCGGCGGGAGGCCTAAGGTGACAAACATCATCTTAGACCGCCCAGAAGATATGCTTGGGAGGACATTCACAACCATATTCAATGAAACGATGATGGAATTTGTGATGTAATGATGTGGGCGTGGTAAACCAAACCAACATGGCAACCCATGAAATCGAATTCATGGTTGCATGAGTTAGAAAAAACACCAACCCACGCTACCGACAATGCGATAGCATGGGTTGCCATGTTGGTTTGGCTGAGGGGGACCGCCCGCCTCCCCAATTAATAGAAAAAAACATCTTCCGTTTCGCCATCAAATAATGTATCTGCTATGGGGACCGAACACGTAGTTGATAGATCTATGTTTACAAGAAAAACACGATACCATTACACCACGGACTAGTCATACAGAATAGAGATTTTTTAATATATATATATATATATATATATATATATATATATATATATATATATATATATATATATATCTGATATACTTAACAATAAGAGATTTTTAAAATAGACAATTTTATGCTGCAACAATGAGAAATATTTTAAACAAAATAATACAGTTGTTTAATAAAACAGCGTTTTTATACTCTGTTATAATTCTCTAGATAAAATACATTCACATACAAGGAATTTTAACCACGCCCACCTACTTCAATGAATAGGAAACACTCGCGTTCCGGCTGAGCGAACATAGGTAATGCGTTAGATTATAAAGAATTTTTGTACTGAAGAGAACGAGTTAGCTGTCTGCTTTACTGCTAGTCCACCCACCCCACACATGAGATATGTAGATAAATAAAACTAATAATGCAGTTTTAGCCCACAAGTGACAATAAAAAGTTTTATTCTCTATCGAAAACTCATGCATTATATCTCCATTACAGTCACGTGGGCGCGCCTAGTCAAGTACAGGTAATATAGCAGGCGACAAATTCCTTTGACGTCATAATACAAGGGAACTTAGTAGGTAGAGTGTGAATTGTAGTGCGGATTTATCCATAAAGGATTTATCTCCCTTAAATAGTTTCAGTGTATACGAACTTTATTTTATGACCATTTTTTTTAGACAGAGATGTTTTAATGATTTTTTCAGCAACAAATCGAATTGAAGTACTACAAATATCGAAATATTTTCCAGCCGCATTTATCGACTGAAAGCTTCTCTCTTCATTATTTTCTAAATCAAACGATTTCACACCCTTGGGATGTTTTGCGTGCTTACCAGCGTTGCTTTTTAAAAGGTTATCGCGCTGCGAGACGGCTTGAAGATTCCCAAGACAATTATCAGTCTTCACGCCATTTATGTGATCAATCACAAGACCGTCTTCGATTAATCCGTAAAATGCTTCATAGATGGCTCTGTTACAGAGATACTTTTTCCTCCCAGCTGAAAACATCAAATATCCCATATTATTCAGATACCCAACAGGTTCTTTGAGTCTGCGGTGTCTGACAACACCATCACTAGAGGCTTCGTAATTAGCAAGCACTGGGTGAGGTCTGAAATCTTGGCTCATTTGTATAATAATACTACTTGTCTAATTTATTATCTGCTTTAATTATAAATCTCTGGATATAATCTTGAGGGGTTTTTATTACTTTGTCCTTGATTTTATCAAGGATGACGGAGTCAATGATTCGTTTGTCATAGTAGCGTTTTAGTTCCCTGTATCGTTTACCCCCACAAGCAAGGCATAATTGCGATTTTCCTCTAACACCCACCCCACATTGGAGGCATGGGAGAGGGCCTTTTGAACCGTTTCTCACGCTTTGCATATGATACCCACAGAATTCGCTTCTGCATGATTTGTTACACGGGGTTGTAGATCCAATCATTAGCCACTTGCAGTGATTCATTATACTATATTTTTCTATTTAAATACTTGTTTTAATTATAACATGGAGGAGTTCAAGAGATTATCGAAAATTAAGCCCTGGAAAAATACTAAATTCAATCTTGATAGGGAGTTCCAAAGATTATCGAAAATCAAACCTTGGAAAAATACTAAATTCAATCTTGATAGGGAGTTCCAAAGATTATCGAAAATCAAACCTTGGAAAAATACTAAATTCAATCTTGATAGGGAGTTCCAAAGATTATCGAAAATCAAACCTTGGAAAAATACTAAATTCAATCTTGATAGGGAGTTCCAAAGATTATCGAAAATTAAGCCTTGGAGAAATACTAAATTCAATCTCGATAGAGTCTCTGATACACCAAAACGTCTAATCGGTGATAGAACTATACTCGGTAAAATCAGGGAGTGTTTTAATGAATTCTACCGAGACGGTGCAGCATACTGTTGGTCGACATTTCGAATTATTGATGAAGATGTCAATGTACCCATCATCGATGCTACTATGAACGATAAAAGAGCAGCTGAGATAATTTCACACCTTGGTGAAATTGCAAAGCAATTTCCATCCAAAGGGGAAATTCAAAGATGGAAATCCAAAGGTGGAAATCCAAAGGATTTCAAGCAAAGCAATTCCCAACAAAGCAATTCCAATCAGAAGTATTTTTTCAGAATAAAATTCATTATCGAAGTCGAAGGCAAATGGATTATTAAGGATAAATTTGAACCAATCCTCAAGAATAAAAAAGCTGTCATTGTGAGCAGAGATTCCAAACCAGGGATTCTAACCGGCATTGATAAACCATACTACGAAAGATCTTATCCCGTAACAGCAATGGTTTATGGGATATATCCGTTAAATGATAAACCCGATATTGCAAAACTAGCTCCTATGAAATATTCACCGTTGACTTCGTCAAGGCTCAATTGTGTAGCAACACGGGTAATGGAACACTTCACAAATGCATCCCGAGGAAATAAACTAACTGATCTGCGACGTAGGAAAATAACCGAATGGGAACTGACAGTGAAACAGCACGGTGCAAAGATTTCTGATATAGCTAAATTAGAGACATTATTAAAATTCCCAATATCAGTAACGACAATAACCGGGGAAGTATTACACGAACCGAAATATAGATTACAAGGAGCGCCAATACAAATTATTGATCATAACGAACACGCGTTGACACCTGCGGTAACAATATTTCCACGAGAACGAATCGTGAGATATATCCCCCGGAAATTTTCCGGGGAATTTTCCGGGGATGTTTTCTATGAAGAGAAATTATTTGATGCTATTCATGCGTTGTGTAAAGATGATCCTGTGTCAGTGTGGTTACTTAGTAGTGCTGGTTCCGAATCAGGATTTGATCAATTTGTAAGACCAAATGGTGAATTATATCGCGTTGAAGAATTAGATAACAGAATGAGAAAAATCGCTAATGATTTTTCACCAGAGAGTTTCCATGAAAAACTACTCACGGATAGTTTTACTATTTCTTCAGTGGTAGCTCACTTCGCAAGAGAAAAAAACTCCTGGCGTCCAACACGAAGTGATTTTCTCGAGGACGTTAAATTGAGTTGCATCGAATTTGGTCATGGAGGACTGTGGAATACAAAATACCATCGTGACGGTATGATTTCAATTGATATATCCGCGTGTTATCCTGGAAGTTTTCTCGGGTATGGGGAATGCGCTGAGTACTTCAAACGATTTGGACACCCCACGCATGAAATGACTCGTGTTGCGATTAATGGACCATTGCCTGATTTTGATTTAACCGGATTCGCTCGTGTGATATCATTTGAACTCGCTACAGGGTTAAATCCGTGTAGTTATGTTTGGCTCGGTAGACACCTATCTGAAAAACACTGGATGCCAATAGTGTTACTACGATATATGATTGATTGTGGCATGCTGATATCGTTGATTGTTTCCGAAGCTATTATATGCTATCGAGCTCAGAAAGAAGTTTGGCTACCACAACCCGATCTAGATCGTATAATCAGCGAACTACGAAAACAGTGTCCAGATTTCAATGAAGAAGAAATCATAAATTGGTCTAAGAAGTTATTTGAAAGTAAAAAAGAACAAGCAAAGGATTTTGGACGAAAAATAATCGGTAAATTTACCCAGGGTGGAAGATACGACAATGCAAAATTTTCCTCGCGGTTGATCATAGACGTCGCTGAATACGATTTTCTTGTAACGGATTTAACGAAACAGGGAAAACTTGTATCCCGTAAGGATGCTTTTCTATCCAATGGTGAGAAATTGGGTACGGTTGTTACCTACTGTGATGGATATAATTCCCAGTACACACATTTGAGAAGTTCTATGCTAGCTTATGCTTCTATTAATTTATTTTCGATGATAAATAGATTTCCTAATACCGCGGTTAGAGTAGCCACTGATTCGATGTATATACACAATAAGTACAAATCAGCTGTAGCGGCATTCACAGATCCGGAGGAAGCGTGGGGGCGTTGGCGATTTAAAAAGGAGATGCTACATGAGTATTGTGAATCCGCAGACGTTGCCATGGATGAAAAGTACTTAAAATGTGATGAGATTCAATCAGAATTTTCTAATGCACCACCGGTATCTGATCCAATATGTAGATACAAGACAGTTTATTTAAACGGTTGTGGTGGGTCAGGAAAGACAACTCGTGCAATTGAATTATATCGTGGTGGTGGAAATACTTGTATTTCTACTAACATGATTGTGTTAACACCGACTCACAGACTCGCCAGAGAGATGATACAGCGAGGGGTAAATGCCTGTACTTATCATAGTTTTTTTCGATGGAAAGGTGACAAATGGACTCCTGAGCGTATGGGTGATAAATTCATTCCTGAAATCATAATTTGGGATGAAATATGCACAGTGTCATTAGATGTATTAAAAACATTTCTTGAGTGGTTGTTAAACAAAAACACAAAAGTCGTCATGTGCGGTGATCACGGCCAACCACCACCATTTGTCGGTGGATCTCCACATGAATGGCTAAAGGGTTCTGTAGACTATTATGAAGAAATTAATACCGACCATAGATCACTTGATGAACAATTACGCGAGTTCAAAGCACTGCTTAGATTACAACCGGATAAAATCCAATGCGAAATAGCGCGTGAAATAATTTCAGAAACTCCTATGAATGATTTCTGGGAAACGTGGAGAACAAATGATTTGATAGTAGCAAGTAGAAAAATAGTCAGAGACACACTTCAGATGAAGTTATTTGAATTGCATAAAGAAAAATTTGCAACGCTTCCAGTACCGTTGTGTTATAGGCCTTCGGATACACGAAAGCAGAATATAGAAGTTGATATTCCAAGCCTGACAAAGTCAGGAAGTGAAAAGCAGATTCTCGTGTTAAATGATATTGTGCTGGTTGATATCAATGTCGTTGAAGATGCATTGCTTGCTAATAAATCCCCATGGACGCTAGGATACGCAGCAACAATACACTCTTCACAGGGATTGACTATATCGGATACAATTGTTTGGATGGTAGATAATCGCATCGAATGGTCGAATTTAGTCTATCTCGCAGTATCCAGAGTACGAAGAATAAATCAGCTTCGAAGAATTGTCCTGACAGAGTCAGGCGATGATGAAATCATTGGTGATGATAATGACACAACAATAAGTGATATTGATGTTAGCATCATTAATAAAAAAAACTCTCCGGTTACAAACAACAGGACAAAAAAAAAACAACGAGAATTTGATATTGATGCTAAATTAATAATCACTTTGAAGAAACAACAGAATAATCACTGCGAGAGTTGCAATTGTATAATGCGTTGGCAGTATTCGGATAAGGATCCTCGCCAATTCACCGTAGACAGAAAAAATAACAATCTCGGTCATGTCAGAAATAATGTGATGTTGACTTGTCTTGAGTGCAATAGACGCCGGGGTGCCAGCACCCAGGGTGCTAATTAAGACCATGCGGTGGCAATTGAGTATCCTCGGGAATCACTTGTAGTTGTTGTCGAGTAAATCCTCGCTGAGGAGCAGTTGAATCCAGTTTATAGATTGCTGGTCTACCAGTTGATCGTGTTATACTAGATATCTTATGCGTAGTGACGCTCCAAATAGGATCAGTAGCCCTTTTTCTACCCCCTTCAAGCTCTCCTGGTTCGTATAAGTACCTCACAATGACACTACTACCAAGAATTGGTTGGGAAACGCTAGCGTTTCTAGGGAAATCTTTTTGTGGTTGTACGGGTATTGACTTCTTTTTAATCGCGTTGATAGGTTTCATGTTGATTGTTCTAGTAATCTCGTTATTCAGTGCAGTAATCACAGATGGTAATCTTTTAACCCATTCACTGGATCGCTTTTCTTGAATGAATTCTTTTGCGTATTGATATCCAAATAACCGCTCAGCAATCGTCCGATTAAATCGTTCGACAATGGCCTGATCGCGATGTAGCGCAGTATGCCCTCGTCGTATGGTGACATTATGATTTTTCATTGTAGATAGAACCGCACCCTGAAATTCCTTGCCAGGATCAACCTGCAATAGATTCGGCCAGTGCAGAGGACCTCGTCGATAAATCCTTTCAAATGCAGAAGCAACTTCAGTGGCTGATTTTGTTTTTAACGGTTCTTCTTCTTTGTATCGACTTGCAATATCAACTACGGTTAACGCGTATTTGTAACCACGATCATGTGGCAGAAATAATATATCAGCCTGATGAACTTCATTAGGAGCGGTCACATCAAAATGCGAGAATTGAATTTGTTTAGGTGGTGGTAGATAAATTTGCCATAGTGCCTGTTTGGATAACCAATCCGCCGCTGTAGTTTTTTTCACTTTTGCAGCGCTAGCGAGTTTATGTACTGCTGATTTACCCCTCCAGTATCCTCTTGGGGAATAATAAATTGATTCCATATTATTAATTACCAGCACCCATCATCAATTTGCCTTTCATAGCTGATTTTACCAACCACGAAGCCAACTTTTCTTTAAAAGATTTATCAGGAATAGCATTTAACGCATGAATTAATTTCACATCCGCGAGATGCCTGTTTTGCAGGTTGCTGCTTTTATAAGCAACATCATGAAGGTGACAGGCCTTATCAATGGCGTTTATTGGTTCTTCACCGGGTCGGGGTTGATTTTGATCATCAAGTCTGATATCTAATCGTGTTCCGGGACCACAGTAGCTATATCCTGGAAGGTGCTTTTCTCCGGGGTACTTTGCCCATGGGATTCCAGGGAGCTTTGTCAATTTGGCTGCGATATCACCTCCTCGTTTTTTTTTAAAACATCTCCGGATTGTAAAATCTTTGATTTTGTAGAAATAAATCTAAACTTTTTTATACCACATGTTGCACATCTACCAGTTAGTGCTGATCTGTTATTTTTAGTTGTAACCGTCGTCACATCATTTGTGCTAGTACGCGTTTTACACTTCACACAATATAGATCCATAATTTATGTATAGAGATATGAATATAATTGATTTTTCAGCGACTAAAATAAGAGAACCAGTTAAGCATCATGCAGCGCTACCAAACTCTATCCGTGCAATTATAATCGGGCCATCTGGATCCGGTAAAACGCAATTGTTGCTCAATTTAATAATGAGATGGATGAAGTGGGATAAGTTGTATTTAATTGCCCCTAGCGTAGATGATCAACGATGCTATGAAGTGTTAAAGGATTTTAACGAGAATGCATCAGAAATTAAAGGTGAGAATACGTTTGATTTTATAACTGATATTGACGAGGCGCCATCCGTGGATGACCTTGATGGGAGCATTAACAATTTAGTCGTATACGACGATGTGATGTTAGACAATCAAAAAAACCCAGCTAGAATATTTTCCCGGGGGCGTCACAAAAACACTGATGTGATATATGTCACTCAACGCTACACTCAGATTCCAAAAGTGATCAGAGATAACTGTAATATTCTTGCTGTGTTTAACGGCGTTGATACACATACGCTACGAAATATTTGGCAGACATGGTGTTCCGATATGGACTTCAATCAATTTAAAAATTTCTTTAGTCATGCTCAGTCAACCCCGCATGGATTTGTAACAATAAATTTACATGATCCTCGGACTCGATATCGTATCGGACTCGATCAAATATTTGGTTGAAATCGTAAATGATTTTTGTTAACCAGAACTGAAAGTTCCAGCAGCAGAGAGGGTGAATGACAACGACGTTGGCGTATATAAGGAAATCTTATTTTATCGAATAGACGCCATTTTTTTTACTATTTGGTGGAAGCCTCAGATTTCCGAATCGACGCTCGAAAAGTTGTGAGGTTCACCCTCTCTGCTGCTATTAGGTATTTGTAAAAACGTTCTTTTTTATCGATTCCGATTTTTAAATTGCCTGTAGTGATTTTAACAAATTTATCGTTGACCACCTGTTACAACATTTAATAATCTCTGCTGATCCAAGACGTTTTTTTAGCAAGGATGACAGAAGCCTTTATCAAATCATAAATAACATGTAGACAGGAAATCCAGCATTTTGTTCGTGGTAAAATCATAAGAAAAACTTTATACGATATCAAATTTTGTCTAAATACATTTTACTATCTCAAATTAAAAGGAAACTAGCTTTCAGTAAACTCTAAAGACCTTATAATATTTTTGTGTTATTTAAATGTGAGCATTTATCTGCTGGGTTGTACCGATTCTCTCCAACTTTTGATTTAAAAAAAATATATCCAATTTATAAGATATATATTCTATCTAACCTGTCTTATCTGAGTAAATGTGGGGAATTATTTATCCAAAGAAAAGAGAATTATTAAAAGACATTGACATCCCTTAAAACATAGTTTGGTTCTTCTGCAGATTATTTCTTCGTTTCATGGACTAGTACATTAAAGGTATGTTCGTTAGCCGGACAAGTGAAAACAATAACACAAGCAAACACATACACACAGATACATACAACTACAGAAGTCAACACATTGGACATTACAGTGACTACCTTTTTTTAGTCATTAAGTCTAGTTACTAATTACACAATTAAGGCGGCATACACAATCTGGAAATTGATGTATTCTTGGCATTATATAGAATTGATGAGCGCATTGACATACATTCAAACTCTGAATTGGCATGTAATCAGTTTTAGACTCAATTCTTACAGAAGTAGTGGTTCTGATTACATGCAAAGACATCCTTAACATCAATATCAGTGGAAATACCAAATTGCGCTCAGAGTGGAAATAGCACCCTAAGACATGCCAATTACAAGAGTTTTGTCAAGAAGCTAGTCGTAGTTAACAGAAATAAGAGGAATATAGTAGGCGTATAAGAGTCTGTGTATACGTAAGTGACTAAATTAAGCATGCTTCGTTGGTAACTAAAGACATAATTTACCATTTAATTTCCAAAACGTTTGCAGAAACGTGCTCTAATCGTCTGCAATAAGTTACAAAACGGTGTCTATCAAACACCACGTTAAGTTTAAGCTTCAAAGTAAATTTTGGCTGATATCAAAGACATGTGACAATATTCCCAGGCTATTAAGATTAAATCAATCAGAGAAATAAATGCTAAATATACAAAACTAAACATTCATTAAACGTCATTATCAGTGTGATAGAGTTACACTGCTAGTTTATGTGATAAAGTTTTCCCGCAAACTTTATGTTATGTCAAGGAATAAATCGTAATGCGGAATCTTTATACATGATAAAAAAGCGTATCCTAAATAGACATAAGTTCGTTACAAATCTTAAACATATTGTTTTTTCTATTA
Source organism: Unio delphinus (assembly GCA_029339505.1). Taxonomy (NCBI): domain Eukaryota; kingdom Metazoa; phylum Mollusca; class Bivalvia; order Unionida; family Unionidae; genus Unio; species Unio delphinus. The sequence goes on from JAQISU010000014.1 coordinate 6,789,280, forward strand.
GTTATCGGATTTTTCTGAAACCTTCCTCAGATGAAACTCAACAAAACATTCAACTGAAATGAAACAAAGCATTTTGATGCTAGCTATACTCATAGGTACATCTTCTAAGAGCCTATCCTCCTCAAGAAAATATCGTTATCTAACCATCATTTAATTGATGCCAGACCATATTTGCTTAGTTTACCCAGACGTATTGTTTTCTTTTCTATTATTTATATGACGTTCTTTTCTTGAGATCTTCATGATTTGTAGCTTAAAAACAACCAGGTGGTACCCAGAGAAGGAAGCTCCATGTCAAACACCTGTTTTCAGCAGACGTCAAGGCAGATTTTCAAGACAGCCTGCAGTTTAGACGTGAAGAATCTAACTTTCAGCTATATCTACCTCCGGAAAAGATGCGGAATCACATCATGGCTACCACTATGCAAACCTCAGAAGATATCTTTGGATTCTCCACTGGGAAAAACTAATACTGGTTTGATGAAAACAATCAAGATTTTAAAGTACTGCTTACCAGAAAAAGATCGGCGTATGTAGCCAACGTTGCTCACAGAAGAAAGTACAATTTCTCATTATCTACATCTGCATCCAGTGCAGGCTCCGAGATACACAAAATGAATGGTGGACGTTGAAAGCAGTGTATGTTACTTCCTTCCAAATACAGAGTGCAGATGGCCAAGAGCTACTCACTTCCAAGGAATATATCATGAACCGCAAGTCCGAGCACTTCCACACCTTCTTAGTTACTCTTCGCGGATTTTAAGAAGCAGCTGAAGCCACCAAAGATGGACCTCGATGAGGCACCAACACTGCAGGAGACCGGGAAAGTTATACAGCAGCTGAAGACTGGAGCGATATTGAAGGGAGGAGGCCGAGCTTTGCACACAAAACTCCACGAGTTCTTAGGTTATTGTTGTCTCCGAGTGAAATATCCACAAGATCTCGGAGATGCAGTCAACATCACCTTGTACAAAAGCAAGGAGTAAACGTCTCACCGCACAAACTACCGTGGAATAACTGCCCTCCAGTGCAGCCAACATTTTGTTATAGTGCTGCTAAACCGACTGCTGCCAACCATTGAACAGAAGAACGACCCCAGAGAATCAAACCGGCTTTATAGCCAAAGTGCGCAAAACTGATATAGTTTTTGATATTCGTCGTAAACAAATCCAAGACAAATGACGAGAACAAAACAAAGGACTGTACATCAAATTGGTGGAGCTGAGAAGGGTATTTGACACGCTGAGTAGAACTGAAGTGTGCAATATCTGTGCAAAGCACGGATGTCCTCCAACGTTTCTTACCATGGTCATCAATCTATTTAACGACCAGCTTGATCATGACAGAATCAAGAACCACCTGTTACAGACATTCCAATGTCATTGGCTTGAAACAGGAATGCGTTTAGTGTCCGCATTGTTCGAAATCTTTCTCATTATGATGATCTAAAGAGACTAAAGAGAAACAAAAAACTTTGATGATGACGATGTCATATATATATATATATATATATATATATATATATATATATATATATATATATATATATATATATATATATATATATATATGACATATGTGTTCGTACTGATGACATCATCTGCATCTGAAGGAGACTTTTAGCCCACAACAACACCTTGGAAAAACTGATTAGAGAATATTTCCTTGCAGACTACCCCACCACGGACGCAGCCTGGAAGCGCCCAATTTCCTGCTATTTGTCTTGAGGTCAGCCTAACTAAAACTGAGGTACTTCACCAGCCTGCTCAAAAGGAAGAGTACTCGCCATCAGACATCTTCATTGACTAGAGCGATTCCATTTTAAGTCAAACCCTAATATACAAGTCTAGCCACCTAACTCAACTTGCTGATACCATCCATGTAGTAGCAAGGTGCATTTTTAATGTGAAACCATGGATGACATGTAACAAGCTGCAGATGAATGATGATAAAAATGTGGTTATTCTGATCACAACACAAAGACTTTCACATTCACATCCTGTACCACAAACAATAAATATCAGCAACACCAACAGAAAATTTTCACTGTCAGTAAGAAACCTAGGAGTTACTCTAGACAGTACTCTGACATTGCAGCAACATGTCATGAACATATGCAAGGCTGCATATCTTGAACTGAGACGCATCGGCTCCAATCGTAAATATCTTTCAGTTGATGCCAAAATACTTGTGTGTTCATTAGTACTTTCAAGACTGGACTATTGTAAGTCCATTCCGTCTGGTTGGTTACAATTTTTACTCCAAAAACTTCAAAAAGTTCAAAACACAGATGCTCGGATCATGTTTAGAGTACATCGATCAGAGCACACCTCACCACTGCTCTGTACCCTACACTGGCTATCAATTCTACACAGAATTAAACATCATTTGTGCTCAGTGCTGTGTTTTACTGACAGACTCCAGTCCAACATACCTATTCGGCCTCACCCATGTGTATACACCAGCAAGATACTTACGCTCTACTTCTGACAATCGTATATTGATTGTTCCCACTATAAAAACGAAGTCATACGGACAACGTTCTTTTGCATACCATGGCCAGGCGATGTTGAACGAATTGCCCATTGAAATTACACACAAAGACAAAGTGGTCTATTTTTAAGAGTGCTTTTAAAACTCACTTTTCTCGACTGCAGCAACAAACTTAGAGACCAAATAATATTTTGTATTTTATATCTTTTTAGCATGTTTTAAATGTTTTCCAAATTCATTGTTTTTGTCATTTGTTTTTCTCTACTGTAATCATATCATTATAGATGGTGTAAAACGCTTACAGATTTTAAAGATTAGGCTCTTTTCAAAGTCCTCATTATTATTATTATTATTATTGTTATTATTATTATTATTATTATTATTATTATTATTATTATTATTATTATTATACCTAGTTGAATGTAGTCCATCAGTTGATCTACCTGAGCTGTGTGACCTACTTCGATGCCACGATCGGCCACGACATCGATGACAGACTAACCAAGGCAAACAGCGCATTTGGCAGACTCTATACACGATTGTGACATAATGATAGTCTCAAAAGAGATACAAATAAAAGCATCTACAAAGTTGTTGTACTGACTACCCCTATATGCCTAGGATTCATTTGTCACCTACAGCTGCCAAATCCGCCAACTCGATTGCTTCCATCAGCGCTGTCTCTGCAAAATCCTGAACAAATAATGTAGCGACATTGCATTTCTCAAATAAGCATTGATCACCAACGTTGAGACCACTCTCAGAAGGATAAGGTACGCTGGTCAGGGCACGTGTCCAGGATGAAGTTTCATCTACTGCAAATAGATAGAACTACTCCTTGAAAAAGACCTAGGGCATCGATCCCCGTCCGTGGCATCACATGCTGATTATAATTACTGGCGAGGTACTGCTCACCTGGCCATTACCACTTTTGAACAAAGAATGCGGGCCAGCTTGGAGAAGAAAGGTTATCTTCCTGACGCGACTATGAACCGTTCAGAGTTCACCAAGTGTACAACCCACTTCTACAACGAAGCAAGGGCATGAACGTGATCTCATCTGTTTCGGTTCACACCTAATAGAAGAGGCGACTTGTCCCCTATGGAATCGTGTAGTGCTTGAGAACACGAGCAGAATCTTGCATGACTGCTGTTCCCAATCTATCTATGGAAGAGAACGAGTGTCTGATTACACGTTGATTACTTGTAATCGATAACCGATTTTGGTCTACAAAGCATGGATGTGTCAAGACAACTACTGAAACTTCTGATCAGAACTCAAGAGAGTTCGCGTCGACATACAGGGTACTCAGATATTTTATTATGCATGCAGAAACTAAAGCTATCGGGAAACATGGCCTGTATGATGACGACTTTATCAAAGTCTAGGACAAAGGGTCGAATGGCTTGGATTTCATTACCTAGGAATTAATCACCACCAAGTTAATAAACCTTCCCACTGGTGACCCCGACCGCATCATCTCCATGTCTCTCCGGTTAGCGAATCAGCAACATCCAAACTCTACAGTGTATGAACTTTAACACTCCAGGTTAATCATTCTGAAAAGGATGAATTCTACGATAACCTGCGTAGACTTCTCAAAGAGATCGATTCGAACAATGATAAAACTCAGGATTGGTTACGTTTGAGGACAAAATGTTGGATTTTGGTTGATTGACATCACAATTGTTAAACAAATCCATTAGGTATATAAACCGTCCAAAAAATGTCTGTCATGATGCTTGGATGTCTCCAATATCATGGGCGGTAGGTTTGGTAAAGATGTAGACCGAACTGTTTTAACTCAAATTCTTAGAGAATAGGTCGGTCACACGAGATCGAGTCAACCAAGGGACGATGCTGGGGGTATAGAACCAGACCCTGAATATACGCCACATTCCCGTCATACACTCTCAGATTGTAGGGTCTTCTTGCAATCAATATTATATCCACGGTTGTAATTGTTTTCACGCAAATCTGCTGTGGTACGAGCGGAGCGTGATGAAGAAATGGAAGGTTTCGGCAAAAAAGGAAGAACACTGACAAATGGATGCTGGTAAAGATTCTAGTTGGCCAAACGCAACTGGTGAGTTGATGCCTCCCCATTTGTGGTGTTAGATCACCAACACAACTCTGTTGGACTGTTGTTGCCTAAACGTCAATCTTTTCAGGAGTACAAAGTGTTTATGACAGCTTTTATGTATATGACGCTAATGTGTAGAAACCGTTCCCTTGTTCCCACGTCGCTGACGATAGTGAAGGTCGACAAAAGTTGGACATCCTCATCGTGCACGCAGACGTCGGTACCTGTCCTTACACCTGCTTGGGCAATCGCGAGCGGAATTCCCATAGTAAGCCGACCTCGGCTGCTCTACTCATCTAATCTTTGGCGTGATCATGCTTTTTGTGTCTTGAAAGGGGGCATCATTGAAGCTTGCAAGGTCCGCAAAATGACCAACAACCGATATCCGGTTTTCTGCCTCACTTATTAAACCAATGTGTTGCATAAACTTTGTTGATAAAATGCAAACCATGCTGGCAAGAGTTCGACGACTCTCGTAGCGCGATCAACAAAGAATCATCACAAGATTCCAGTTGGTTAAGAACCTCATATCCAGAGGAAAAGAGAGTAAAGCCCTGTGCGTTCTCTGTTTGCACAAGCTCTATGGCCTTTTGTGTTATGTGTTATTTGATGAATGGCCGTAATCTCTGTTGTATAAAGACACCTTTATCCTACTCTGATGATATTTTAATGATAAAGGGATAGACGAAGGAGAGGGTATTATTGATGACGAAACGTTAATTATATATATATATATATATATATATATATATATATATATATATATATATATATATATATATATATATATATATATATATATATATATATATATATATATATATATATATATATATATATATACAGTGGAGCCTCGGTAATCCGGTTACATTCGTGCCCAGTGGATATGTCCGAATAAACGAGTTTTCCGGATAATTTAATTCAATCATCCGATGTTTGTTTTTTTTACTATATGATCACAGCATTTATATATATATGCTAGCTTTAAATGTAATGCACTGTATATTCAATATTTATAAGTCGTATTTTTATGTCCGGATAGCGAGGTTTCCGGATAAACAGAGTCCGAATTAACGAGGTTCCACTATATATATATATATATATATATATATATATATATATATATATATATATATATATATATATATATATATATCGTTATCGCTATCTTTATGCTTGAAACAATATGTGAGACCTGATTATAAACAGACACATCTGCTTTGATACATGTGTGATTGCGTCAGTTAAGGATTTCTTGCCTTATATTGAGGACCCGTGGTGACCGAGCGGTCTAGACTGCTTGTCGTTACAAATCAATTTCACATCTCACCTATGTTACTGTTTCTGCTTGATCAACCTTGCTATGTGCGACAGTTGTTTCAAACTTTGTTGTTCTGTGAAATCATCGCGTGTTCTTTCTCCGCCAGCATGTATAGCCTAGTATGTGCAATAAAATGGTTTGAACCCCAAATTAACAGCTCGATTCAAGCATAATGGTGCATGATCGTATCCAAAGCTATGCAATGATTTCAAAGGCAGACCACGAATTTATACCTTTAGCGTATGATTCATGCCATTTTGTAAATTCACTCCCCAAATGTATGACTTCAAGATCTGATTGTTATATTTTTAAATATTGGCTCCTATCGAAGTGATAATTTCCAATGAAATATACCACCTGAAGTATGTTATTCTTCAGACATTTTTATTTAGTTATTAATTCTAGAATGGTCAGAAACAACACAGTATGATTGCAATCAGGTTTGTGGGAAATATTTTGTTAATGGTTGTAATACGTTGAACTAAGTAATTTTTACATCCTTAGAGTGATCAAACTTCTGCATGTACGAACTAATAGTACCCCAATGTCCTCAATATGTGACGTAATACGAATTAAATGTCTGCACATACTTTCATTAACGATAAAAAGCATTTTAATTTTTGTATGTGTTTAGTGTTTCCTACAATATTACCATGTACGAAGGTTTAGTAATATATACATATACATATATATATATATATATATATATATATATATATATATATATATATATATATATATATATATATATATATATATATATATATATATATATATGGGGTTGTCTGGATGGTAGGTCAAGATAAATGGTATCCTATCAGCCTTTTCCTTCTTTCCATATTTTAGTAGGTCATCGCGGTTTGTTTGCTTAGCCCTTTGGGTTGCCTCAGTAATCAGGTCCTTGTCGTAGCCTCTGACAAACACCAATATCTCCTCCCAACCAGCTGTCACCCAAAACACTGCATTAGGAACATCCCATATAGCCAGGCACTTAGGATACGCAGAATTTGCTCCGACTATGACACATTCCTAAAAAGGTCTGAAGAGCTATCTAAACATTTAATTTACCGAGGCTACGACAAGGGCCTGATTTATCCTGACCTACCATCCAGACAACCCCAAAATAGGTAAAATCATCGGGAAACACTGGCCCATCGTAGAATCATCGGATGCACTAAAGTTAATCCTCCCGAACAAACCTGTAGTAGCCTACCGGAGACCAAAAAACCTCAAGGACATCTTAGTCAGGGCGAAGCTAGCGCCAATCACTAATCAAGACCACCTTAGTCAATCTGGCCAATGTCGCGATAAAAGGTGCAAAACCTGTCAACACATGATAGAAACAGGAACTTTTTCTAGCACAGTGACGAGAGAAAAACTAAACATACATGGTCCAAACAAAACATGCAAAACAGAGAATGTAATTTATCTCATCACATGTAAGATATGTAGCCTGCGGTATGTCGGAGAAACTGAGAGGCTACACAAAAGGACCAGCCTTCATAGATCTGATGGATAACAAAGAAGCTATACTGAAGTCCGGTCGCAGAACACTTCTCTTCCCCTAGCCACACCTTCAGTGATATAACACTTATTACAATTGCTCACAACCACAACTGGAGTTCCGAAACCAGGAAAGAAACGGAATCTTACTGGATACGACGCCTTCGAACATTAAAACCAAGCGGTTTAAACCAAGAAGACTAGAAAAAGACAGCCATGCACAAATTTAATTATCTTTTCCAGCTGACACATTTTCTTTTAAATAATTCTCTAAATTTGCTTAATAGCCTCTAACTACTAATATAAAATATCCGGGATATAATTTGCGCGTACATAAATTTACATACAAAAACATATGTGTCGCTTTGGCTCATCGATTTCACATTTTAAAGCGTCCGCAACTTGATGTAACATAATAAATTTCAAGGCTTAATTCCTGTAGAAACAGGCATGTAAAGTTCTGTAAACACGGTTTTTGTATTTTAATTGTCTGTCTTGTCTATGTTCTGTATTTGCCTTTGATAAAGGCTCATTGAGAGTCGAAAGCGCTCAGGCTAGAGTGATACTAGTTTTTGTACTGTTGCATGTCAGTTTATTGCATTTATCTTATTCAATCCCTGACACACGTGATCCCTTGCTGGATCCAGTGCATTTGAAAGGACTGTTATATGCCATATGATTTGTATTCTTTATATATATATATATATATATATATATATATATATATATATATATATATATATATATATATATATATATATATATACACACACACACAACAGGGACAGTTGTTAACTTACTCTTGTATTTAATTTCTTATGAATGAGAATATTTGACATGTGTGTGCAACTCAATTGCAATTTGTGCACAAAACTTTCTCTTTTACTCACAACAGAAAGGATGGCCGGCCATTAGATTAGGATCCCGAACCAGACCTTGCGAGAATCTATCATCTTCCACATCCAATCTGATTACGGTACTGTTACCAGATGTTCGATTACCAAAACTATATGATTAATGGTCAATGCAGAGGTCACTGGATGTCACACATCAGGTCCAAAAGTAACTCAAATATTGTCATGACCTTTGTGAGACTAAATATCAGTTTGAACTGTGGAATTAACTAAAACATTGATAAGTTTTAAATGAACGAATGTGACCTTGTATCAATGTACAAATGAAAGCCAAAACAACACAGTAAAATCAGTGCATGCATTCTTTCTCCTGCCATCATTAAAAAGGTGCATACATTTAATAACGCATAAATTAGATGGTTTTCTTCTTTTTTAAAGGAAATACAAAATAATCATTAAACTAGTCACGATATTTACCTTCACACAAGTGAAATTATGTATAGCTTTCTTCATCAGCTGACCTTAATGAATGAAGACACCGGAAATGGAATACATAAAGTTATCCGATTAGTCAAAGTACGGATAATAATAATAATGAGGACTTTGTATAGCGCCTAATCTTTAAAAGTGCTAAGCGCTTTACACCATCAATAATGATATGACTACACTACAGAACAACAAATGACAAAAACAATGAAATTGGAAACCATAAGAACATGTTGAAAATATATAAGATACAAATCATGATTAAGTCGCTAAGTTTGTCCCTGAAGTCGAAATAGGTGAGTCTTGAGAGCACTCTTAAAAGGGACCACTGTGTTTTCGTGTCTAATTTCAATGGGCAATTCGTTCCACGTCGCCGGGCCCTGATATGCAAACGAACGTTGTTCATATGACTTTGTTTTCACCTTGGGAACAATGAGTATACGATTATCAGAAGAAGAGCGTAAGGATCTAGCTGGGGTATACACATGGGTGAGGCTGGTTAGGTATGTTTGACTGGAGTCTGTCATTAAAATATAGCACAGAGAACAAATTTTGTGTTTGATTCTGTATCGAATTGATAGCCAGTATAGGGAATAAAACAGTGATGAGGTGTGCTCTGATCGAGGTACTATAAAGATGATCCGTCCAGCTGTGTTTTGAACTTTTTGAAGTTTCTGGAGTAAATATTGTGACGAACCAGACAGAATTGAGTTACAATAGTCCAGTCTTGAAAGTAATAATGAGCACACAAGTGTTTTAGTGGCATCAACAGAAAAATATTTACGAATGGAACTGATGCGTCTCAATTCAAGATATGCAGCCTTGCAGATGTTCATGACATGCTGGTGCAATGTGAGAGTATTGTCTAGAGTAACACCTAGATTCCCTAATGACTGTGAGAATTTAATGTTGGTGTTGCTGATATTTAGTGTCTGAGGTAAAGGATGTGGATGAAAAAGTATTTGTGTTGTGATCAGAATAGCCTCAGTTTTATCATCATTCATCTACAGCTTGTTACATGTCATCCATGATTTCACATCCGAAATGCACTTCTCTTCTTCATGGATGGTAGCACCAACTTCAGTTGGGTGGCTAGACTTGTATATTTGGGTGTCATCAGCTTACAGTTGGTGCGACACTGGGTGATGATCTCTGACACTTGAGAGCGGCTGAGTGTACAGAATGAAGAAAACAGGTCCAAGAACAGATCCCTGTGGAACATTATAACATACGTCAACTAGGCTGGAGTGTATTCCATTTTTTGCAGATATAATTTGTGTCCTGTTGACTAAGTAGGACTTCAACCACTGTAAGGCTATATTCTGAATCCCAAATACATGCTGAAGGCGGTGAAGTAATATATCATGGTCTATTGTGTCAAATGCTGCAGATAAATCCAGGAGAGTGAGGATTGTAATCTTTCCACTATCCAAAGCGGAGAAAATGTCACTAAATACTTTCAGAAGAGTAGTTTCCGTACTGTGGCAAGGGCGATATGCAGACTGTACATTGCTAAAAAGACTGTTTGAATTCAAATGAGATACAAGTTGAGTTAGAACAACCTTTTCAAATATTTTTTATATGAAAGGGAGATTAGAAACTGGGCGGTAGTTCTTTAAATCGTTATGGTCCAGTGTTGGTTTCTTCAGCAGTGACTTTACAATGGCAGTTTTGAAAAATGATGGGAATTCCCCTGATGAGAGAGATATTAATAACATCGGTTAGTGAAGGCAATATTGGTTCTAAGCACTCAAGCAGCAGTGATGTCGGAATTGGATCAAGTTCACAAGACTTTGGTGCACTTTTCATCACGATTGTCCGTACTAAATCTATAGAAACAGGTTAAAATGCTCCTAACGGTTGTCGCTGAAATTCTGCATCATACCTGTATGGTGACAAATCAGTGAAATTGTGCTGTCAGGCGAATCTCTAATGGTTTGAACTTTGTCATTTTGTCATTGAAGAAATTTGCAAATTGGTCTGGTAGCTCTAGTGGAGAGAAGGTCGTTGGAAGTGATACTGACTCAAACCTCTTCGTTAAGACAAACATTTCTTACAATATTGTCAGTTGTGATCTCTACCCTAATACAAATTATTAATTTTATAATAATAATTTTAATATGCCTGTATTGTCGTCCGTAAACCCACACTATTGATATATAGTTTGCACCTGCATGCGTATGCAAAGAGAGAGAAATGAAAAAATAGAGAGAGGAATAATACAATATTTGATAAAAATGATAACCGATCACCATAAAGTTAGAACGAAAGTCGCGGCTGAACAACACATCAATACTCTCCGTGTATCACAATTTATAATATATGCTAAGGTGAATAGAATTTCTCATTGGCATAGAAAAGGATATTACAGAAGTGCGGATTTGTTTTGTATAATAAAAATTACCTTGCCAAACTTCAATTAATTTCGATTTATTCAGTAGGAATCGTTTCATTTGAACGATTCTGTGATCACTTAAAATTTTGTAAGCTGTGGGCTTTCTGTCTTTTCTTTAAAGATTATTTGCATCTGCCTTTTTAAATGAAGACTGAAAATATAATTATTCCCACGTGTGCACTGTAAACCAGCTTGATTCTGGATTTCACAATATGTGAGAGAGAGAGAGAGAGAGAGAGAGAGAGAGAGAGAGAGAGAGAGAGAGAGAGAGAGAGAGAGAGAGAGAGAGAGAGAGAGAGAGAATTGGATATTTTCGTGCATCAATTTAATACAGGCATGTTGCAATGTACGAACGTCTTATGAACTACTAAAGCAATACCGACGTAAGGCAAAATCCTAAATATTATCAAACATAAATAAATTCGAACAAAAGATGAAAAGTTTTCAAATGAAAAATTTATTTCTTCTATATAAAGATAAAAAGTATTCAAATTGTAACAGTTAATAACATATTCAATATACAGCATGTGCATAAGTGTCTAATGTAGTTTGTAAGAGTTCATTTTCATAGTCTTCTTAAAGGAGACTAGAAATGAAAATTTTTATTTTATAAATGTAATTCTTTACAAATTCTAATTCGAATATAATGTTTAAAAATATAATATCGTGTGCGGATATTGATTATATTGCGAAAAAGATACAATGATTCCGTAAATTGCCGAGTATTTCCGAGTTTTAATGAGACGACAGATCACGTGGTCTCGTGACGTCATACTAGCAAGTCCTCGTATACAAACAGAAACATGGCAAGCGAGAGAGGCCATTGATAACGGTTTTCATCGGAAGTAATTTTTCACACACACAAAAAATCAACACCCCCCAAATAAATCTGCGAGGAGGAAATCATACGTAATTAATTTCAACATTAAAAAGCTTCCTTTCTATGATTCAATTACAGTGTATTTTACATGCATGCTACAGTTAGCGTATTGATAAATCTGTAAGTATATACATGATTCGTTAACAGAGTACGTACTGTACTGGTCAGTGCTGAAAGAAATGTTTTAAGCACAGGCCCCGGGCTGATGACTTAAATAAACTTACTAGCCCTGACTGAAATTCCACAAACCCGAACAGTTCATATATGTTAATTTTCAAGCCGAGAGAAGAAAGAAAGAAAATAAATTCCAATTTTGGAGGTATTTCCTCCCTATTATCTCTCTTGATTTTTCGCAGTTAACTCCCGATTATTTCAATATGTCTCTCAATTTTCATTTCTCAGAAGAAGAAAATCCGTATGTAATTTTTTCATCAAGTGTGCAGTCCACAAATGTCATATTCTATTTTATCACTTGTGAATATTGTAGTCAAGAAATAATTAATATCAAAGGACAGTTTTTGTCTTCACTAAATAGATTAAGATTAAACATTATTCACGTAAAATTCAGATTATTTAACTACTACAGAAGTACTTCTTGTAAAAAAATTGTCACCAATTAGTTTAAAACCCATGAATTATCACAATGAAGGATGCGTAATTTTCTCTGCAAACAAAATCCCCATTTCCGCCCTAAAAAAAACTCGGCCAGTTAACACCTGACATTCCACTACCATCTATGTAAAGTTTCATTACCATGATTAAATTAAAAGAAGGAATTAAAACAATACGACGCAGTATATGTGCCCCTCAAAAAACTAATTCAAAATAAATATTTAATTCAGTAAACAGTGTTACATATCTTAACACTTGAACTAATGGAAATAGGATGGGATATAAAATGTGGGAAAACAATGGCCACATACATGTACGGTAACGTTTGACTGCAGATTTAAACTCTTAAAATGAAGTCTTTGACATCGAAGTTACAACAAAATTCGGCATCGCTTATTTGCCAATGACTTTCTGGTGCTTACATAAACACTCTGTAGCACATGGTTTCTTTGAATTATGTCAGAGGGCCAGTCCTTTTCAAACATAAGTGCAATGATAAGGAATAATTGTTAATTTGTTAAACTGCCATTATGTTTGTGTACTTAATTCTAACCTCTAACTATTATGCAGACCAGAATATGAAAAAAAAGGTCTTGTCCTGGGGTATAATAAGGCGTATCACAGGGAGAAATTGCACATCGGGGCAAATAGGTGGGGTCAATAGTCGCCTCCTCCCAATTTCTATTGTCAGCCAGTTAATGTGAAACTTTGATTTTATATCGGATCTCTTTTATTTTAATCGCTGCTACTTAAACTGCCCAAGGGACAGTTTTATATCAGTTCCAATCATTACAGATTTCCGTATATACATTTTACGAGTAATAGGCATAGACTGAAAGGTTGTGTTTTTTTAAATAATTTTTTAATATTTTTTTAAAAAATTACTTAAATTGTTTTTCTCAAAACACGACCGTGTCAAGGGTTGATAATCTTATTATTATTATTTTTTTAAGCAAAAATTCCATTTGATTAAAGTCAGATCTCAATTATACATAGGACAGTGGTGACTTTATTTAGATTGTAATCTTGAAGAAGAAAAATTTTTTACTCATTTCATCAGCACGATCAGGTGTCGGGCTGTCATATTTGTTATTAGCACTTACTCGGCCTTTTGCCTATTTTCGTAACTCGTACGTTTGACACTCTACCAGGATTTAAAATATACAATGGTACATGTATGTCTGGAACAGTTTCAACTTTTAGTCTTGGCTTAGCATTCGTGTATCCTAGAGGTTCTATGTTTTTAGGATCCCTCTGGTAACATTCCTTTGTGAAATGTAATGGGCACGGATTGCTGTATGGTGTTGCATTGAAATCGACTCGCTTGTAATAATGTATCCATTCTTTATCCCTTTATCATTTGGAAAAGAAAGAAAAATGAACTCCACAGCCTTTTCTATGTATGCTATTACACCCGTAAGCAACGCAAAACGGCATGGTACTCTATATGAAATGAACCTTGCAACTGTAGGTCTGGATGCGGGAGTTGCTAGTATGACGTCACTTTCCGAAAGTAACCGAATAGGCGCGGAAAATATGCATACGAGGTCACGGAAACTCAGCGCCTAGAAGATATGCCAATATCTCAATATTGGCAGTACGGTCGCACACGACGCTTCAGAATCATGTTTTTCTCTGCAGTGTATTTAATATTATTGTATATTTCCACTGGTTTCTAGTCTCCTTTAATGAATTTTATGATTTAATTCTATCACGATTGAAATATTTTATGTAACAGATGTTCGAATGTATTTCCGAAATAGGACCAGTTTTTATTTCACAAGATATAGACGTTGATTAGAAGTTTCGTTCTTAATTATAAAATATTACCTTATATATACCTTATTCTTGAGTGAGCAATTAATTCGTGCGATTAGGAAAAACACGAGCATACTAAGAAAGGTGTTTCTCATAGTGAACTGCAGTATGAAAGTTTTATCTTTACGTTTCCACCCATCACAAATGAATCACATTTAAAATAACATTGGGTGTGTACATGTGAGTGAGACCGGTTTAATACTATTGGACTGCAATTCTTGTCTGTAATAAAGGTAGGCGACGAAATTATAGTTCTCTAAAATGTTTCACGTAAATAAGGGTGATAAAGATATCAAACTGTAAATGCTGTCAAAATGTAATTTGTTTCATATCCATCTGATACATGAACCCATTACCTATTCAATTATTTTATTTAATATATTCCTTTCTTTCCCTTTACCTCAGTTAAAAATGTACATAACCATCTTATATATATATATATATATATATATATATATATATATATATATATATTATATATATATATATATATATGTATATATATATATATATATATATATATATGTATATATGTATATATATATATATATATATATATGTATATATATAATATATATATATATATATATATATATATATATTTATATATATATATATATTTTTATATATATATATATATATATATATATATATATATATATATATATATATATATATATATATATATATATATATATATATGTGTGTGTGTGTGTGTGTGTGTATGTATATATCATCATCATCATCATCATCATTGTCTTGACCTAGTGTGGTCGTTGAGGCACTGTGCCGCTGAACATCTGACCAGTTTCCTTCACTTGTCTCAATCAATGTACCAGTTCCTGTGTGGTCCATTCGGCGATGTTGTCAGTCCACTTTGTCTCTGTCTGCCTCTCTTTCTGCCAACCTGGACGCTGCCCTGCAATACTGTTGTGGATAGACTATTTGTATATGACCTCACTTTGGCAATCAGCAATTGTCTTCAATGCCTTACTCAAAGATACTCTAGCAACTGAAATAAAGCGATTCTAATAATTCAAAGTATATATGAGTACATATATAATTAAAGGTTGAATTGCATTAACTGGTGCGCAATATCAACTCATTCTGTTGCAAATTTTACAAATAAGCCAAGAAGATTATAGATTCGAAATATAATAATTTAAGAATCAAATTCAAACTGTAGTAACAAAATAATCGTTAAATATCATCTTAATGCAGAAATAAATATAGTAAATATATGGTTATACTTGTATGATATATATATATATATATATATATATATATATATATATATATATATATATATATATATATATATATAGTCTCACCAAATCTTGTCTTGAATCATGTATTGTAAATTTACGCGCTGTTCAAACATTAATTGATGATGTGTTTGTGATTAAGTTTTGAGTTTTGCTTTTTTTCCTGATGCTAAAATTGATTTTTGATAGTACAGAATCCATAGCCATCTGTTACAAAACTTTGGAATATGTGTTGATTAAAGGCGGTAACGTTAACAAAGTAAACTTGAAACATTTTCTGAATAATAAATCACCTGTGCAAATGAAATTTACACTTTAAAAATGCTTTTTAGTAATCTGAGCAAACTTTGTTCAATGTTTGTGAAGCGATATGAGAAGACAAGAAACAATAAAATAACAGTTACCGCATTGTTAATTAATACAAGCTAATTTTTTAGCCTTTGATGAGTATTTTATTTCTTGGACTTTGAACACTAAAGGCATGAAATGCTAGATGGACACTGCTAATTAAATTCAAAAGAACATACGCATTCAGCATTGTCAACTTTGTATAGGCAAAAATCATTGTTGAGTTAAACAATTGTATTACTAGTGACACTTTTCACTGGGCTAATACAATCTGGATGAGAATTATGGTGTGTATCATACAGAACTACTTAACATACGCACATCAACATATATTGGAACTGTTGATGTGTGAGTCAGGATTTGCCTTAAAGTTGACAAAAAAATTCAGGTAATAGATCACACTTTGTATTTAATGATTTACTGATGGATGCGTATGTAGATGTGTTCATGACAAGATATTGAATTACTCCACATTATTATGACTGCCGCTAAAAATATTATGGATAAAGGAGAGACTCCGTGAACGCACAAAACATCTCAAACGTCACTATCATTGGAGATATTTCCTAAGAAATCTACAATACCCTTGTCAAGAGCCTGGTAACAAGAAAGCAGTATACGAGGACTATAGGTGTACGAGAGTGTACACACAAGGACGTGACAAGAAAGCAGTATACGAGGACTAAAGGTGTACGAGAGTGTACACATAAGGACTTAACAAGAAAGCAGTATACGAGGACTATAGGTGTACCAGAGTGTACACATATGGACGTGACTCATAATATTTTTTGTTATCAGGTGATATTATCAATTACAGTTTACTTTCTGCAAAGGTTTGCAAGAACACGAATACAAGTTTCATCTTTTACAAATTACATTATACGCCAAAGCATACGAAAAGGATGTATTAAAATAAAGCAGAACAAAGTTACATGTTCGACTTCAGCTTGCGTTGATAAACAAGACGCATCAAAAATATTGAAATGATTACGGTCGCAGGTGAATCTTATGCTTGTAAGATTTTACGTTTATTATCGAAAATTGTCGCGAAGTACGACAACTCCTTAACTTTATAACTTTTACTTTTTTAATGTAATATGTATCATCGTGCATCCAATCGTCTAACTACATAACAGTACGATTGATATCATAAAAATCTGTATGAATCATATGTACAGTACCAAATGCATTGTCATCGTCAGTCTGATTTTAATTTAGAAGATAAGAAGCATTTCTTTTTTAACGGAACCAGTCAGATTCTCGTTTAGAAGACGAGTAAGACGGTCTTCTTTCCTAATGTAATCAATTGTCTTCTCTATAAAACGACAAGATGTTTATTGTTCGTTTAGAAGATAAGTAAGATGTTTATCTTTCCGAAAGAAACCAGTCTGAAACTGATGATGTCTAGAAGCTAAGAAAGACGTTTACCTTAATAATGAAACCAGTAGGTAGATGAGAAGATTGGTAGTTAGATAGTCAGACAGACAGACATACCGACACAACGATAGATAGATAGATAGATAGATAGATAGATAGATAGATAGATAGATAGATAGATAGATAGATAGATAGAGATGGATGGATGGATGGATGGATGGATGGATGGATGGATGGATGGATGGATGGATAGATAGATAGATAGATAGATAGATAGATAGATAGATAGATAGATAGATAGATAGATAGATATGGATGGATAGATAGATAGATAGATAGATAGACAGACAGACAGACAGACAGACAGACAGATATCGTCATCTCTCTCTAAGGGCTTGCAAGAATAAGCTGCTACAAATGATATCAGATACCTTCTCATTGTTAAAACAATTGCTTTGAGGTTAGAAGCTACTGAACAACAAAATACAATAGTATTATTCACTGCAGATGGAGATGACAGCAAAAGTACACAGCAGGAACGACGGCCGAATATTTACAGCATCCAGGAATCACCGAAATAAATTAAATTGCATTCTGTTCACTATTTGCCATCCTCTCAATTGGCACTGTTATATTCTGCTCACTTGGTAGCCACATGGGTCAGTGAGCGGAATGAAGGTGACAGGGTTGATGCGGGCCACTGTCCATTTTGGGGCTGCACAGGGCCCATGCAAAGTGGGTAACTTACATGGGTCCTGTGTTATGGCAGTCTCAGCTCCCAAATGGAATGTTTTTGGTTTGATGCTTACAAATTTACATTCAGGGCTGAATTTAAAATAAGTAGTTTATCATACTATGTTAATGTAATTTTGGTAAACAACTTTATGCATGTTATATCATAGAAAAATATTACTTATATTTTCAATACAATTGTCACTGATGTGGCCTGCATCAACAAATCGTTTTCCAGTGTTATTTGTTATATTCAAACTCTCACTTTCCTCCTTACTTTCGTCCTTACTGGTGTTATCCTCTCATGCACACTTCATCACAAATACAATAGTATTATACCTTCCTTTTTTTCAAAAACAAAATTTATATTTTTATTGATCATTTTGTTGTTCATTAGGAATATTTGAAGAAATATTTGCTAAGCAATTATTAATGTTATTTCTCTAATTAAGATCTACATTATAACACAACATTATCAATACATTGTTACAATCATCATTTTAATCCGTTGTGCAAAATAACAAGATGTCATTATATAATTCGTACTTACAACCATTTAATTTATTTTATTATCAAACATTATATTATCAAATATTATCTTCTCAAGCCCTACAGAATTATTCCTTTAGGAATACTTTCCCGAGTCTTGTAGTGAAGCCGACGTGATATCTGCATTAAAACGATAAATTACATACACAAGTATCCGCAAGTTTTAATGAAGCATATATCATTCAAAACTATCGACACCAGATATATTCTTGAAATATTCCGGAACTTACATGCATTCAGTTTATGGACAACTTTCCCTTTTTCATAAAGTGTGTTAATTTTCATTCCAAACCTTGCATTTTGATCCAGTCATTTCAAATTCCTTATAAACCACTATATTCATGTTCGACTAGGTTTTCTGAGGTAATGCATGGTGTTGGTGGTGGTAGAATGAATGCGTTTCTTTTCTTGATATCTAAGCAGTGATTTCGTTGAAGGGTAAATTTTGCATATATATCTATCTCTCTTGTGAAATCTCTAATAGAGACCAATCCCACTCTCCATCGTCGTTAAATATATTAATTGAAGTTTATTGGCACATGCAAAACCATTATTTTAGCCAACCACGCATCTCAAAGTTTAGTTTTCATGAAGAACAAGCTTTGAATTTATTATTTCAGTTTTTCTATTCACGGGTGAGACTGAAACATGTTATTGTTTAGTTCGTATTCAATAAACATTTATATATCGCCCATGCTAACTTCTTTGGATCTTAATGTAACAATGTAAATAGATTAAAAATTAAATAAAAACTTACCAATAAAAATGCCTATTTAAGAAACGATTACTTCTCGAAACACGACAAATCAAATCCCCCCACACCACTTTCCATCATAAGTCCGACCTTCCATTATTAGAATTACTCACAATTTCATTTATATTGTATGGAGCAGCCACCCTGCAAGCAGGTTCCAGCAGAGAAAAGATACATGGGACATTTTTGTCTCCTTTGCTTAATTTACAATTATAGTACACACCAATTACTTTATGGAATTTATTTTAAGAATTTTGTTTTCTGAATAAATTACATGACACTGCTTTAACATCTTGGAGTTGGGTCAGCTAAATTGCGAACTAGTCTTTATCATTGGATAAACACGTTGGATGAAATTAACAATCGGAATTTATCAATAACGGATGAGAGCAAATTAAATTAGTGTATATTTTGTAGCAAACTGTCATCACTGACATGGAAGTAGTATAAGATTTTTTTTAGGGCAGAATTTTCCAAAACGTATAATTTATAAGTAAACTATTATAACTGCTTCACTATATAAAAAAGGCTGCATTGGATTCACTACCTGTAACCATGTATACTGCATACATTTCAAATAAACGAATACAAATCAGAGTTTGGTTATCAGGGAAGTTTAGTCTCAATGGACGAGAAAATTTAAACATTTTAGTGGTGTTAAGTCGTTGTCTACGAGCTGTCTAAAACATTGAACGTTGCAAGCAGACTGATATATTTTTTAATATGCAGACTGATATATTTTTTAATATGCAGACTGATATATTTTTTAATAGGCAGACATATATTTTTAATATGCAGACTGATATATTTTTTAATATGCTGTCAAGCGATAATGCTACTTTGACTCTCCTTACCTATTTGCGTGGTTCAAGAAACAATAATAAAAAAATGTATGCTGACTGTTTGACTCATCATTACATATTTACGTGGTTCAAGAACCAAGATTAAAATAAATGTATGTTGACTTTTCGACTCGTCATTAAATATTTGCTTTGATCAAGAGCCAATAATACAAAAATGTATTTTGACTGTTCGACTCGTCATTACCTATTTGCGTGGTTCAAGAGTCAAGATTAAAATAAATGAAGTAGATAATCACTTGACCATTCAGAAAGATTTTTAAATAGCAATACATTTATAATACTATGTCAGTATTTTCTGATGCATAAAATATGACGTTTAAAGTTGCAATGAAAAAAACAGTTATGATTTGTGTTATGGGTTGGGGATTAATCTCTCTCTCTCTCTCTCTCTCTCTCTCTCTCTCTCTCTCTCTCTCTCTCTCTCTCTCTCTCTCTTGATATTTTCGGTTAAAATTTTCAATCTGAGACTACACATTAAACCTCAGTTCATGTCAAACTTGAAACATTATCTTAGCTGGTAAATACAATAATATATTTAAATGTCTGGTCCCAAACAACTGTCGGTGGTCATTCGTTCAGCTCAACACAGCTGATGCACGCTGGAAGAGATTATTTACGGTTAGTAAATATTGTAGAAGGTTTATGCCTGTGGTCAATAACTGTGAAATGTCTCAAGGGTACATCGGTTGCAAACACATATATACGCTCTTTGGCGTATATTAAGAGTGCAGGATGCTATTCGCAAGTCTGTGTACCAAACTGAAGATCAGCTTTTAAGGCAAATTTATAATAATGAAACAGTTGCAGTTTAGCCATTTATGAAAACGATTATTTGTCTGCTTATTATTTTAACATAATTTGCTGCATTCGTTTGTATAAATGATTATAAGAACTTTAACATAGAAAAGTAAAGAATTATTAACTTTTATTAACCGGCCTCGAATCTGATGTTTTGCTAATGGAGACGGAATGAATATACGTTGTTAGTGCAACTTTTAACTAAATACAAATATTAAACAGGTTTCATGTATGATTCAACTCTTACGCGCGCACACACACACATACACACACGTGTGTGTGTGTGTGTTCTATAATAATTGCACAATCCATCTCTGGCACAAGTCAAAGAACTGTTGACCCCATTATACACATGTACACATAAAATCCTATCTTATTCTCTCAAATTGACGCTTTCAGATTGATTTATATATATATATATATATATATATATATATATATATATATATATATATATATATATATATATATATATATATATATTGATCTTACTCGATTCATTGATTAATGCATGATGAGTAGTTGATACCGTGGGTTTATTACAACGGTGTTTACGATACGAAAGCGTTGGGGAATTTAGATGTGCGTGACCGAAAAATGTAATAGCCTTTATCTAACGATTGATTACTTTTTAGTATGAGACATAAATGACCCAGGAAATATGCTAACGTCCTTGTGTTTTCACAGAAATATTTTAGGGGACAGACTTCCGGTATAGTTTAGTCCCGAGTGTCACAGAATTAGGCGAAAATTAAATTTATTTTTTCTTGAATTACAAACTAATTTCACCATTTTTTTTTGTTTCGTCGTACATGCGTTGCCTGGGGTGAATAAGTGTTTTTTCAAGGTAAGCGACGTGTAACGATTTGCATGTGCCTGACTACGAATCACTTGAAGTCAGGAACATTAGAATCACGGGATGCACGTGAATTCGGACGTGAATTTAGCTCACCTATTTGGGATATAAAAGGCAGAATATTTCTGATAACATTACGAGTCCAAAAGTATCTTATCAAAGGAGAGATAACTCGTCATTCTTTCTCCATCCAAAGGGGTGAGTGTTAAATTTATATTTCGTTTTATTGTGAATTTTATTCAGTTTATCATTTCATGTAATGATGCTTTTATTACAATGCAGATTTAAAACGTGGAATATTTGGAATTACTAGTTACTATTAGACTTTAAATGCAATAGCGTAATCTAAGTTTTAGATTGTTTTAGAAACAACTATTATTAGTCTGGTTTCTTTATTGTAGCTGATTTGTAGTGGAACGTCTCTGATTTGTAGCGGAACGTCTCTGAATGTCTCTGAATTGTAGCTGAATGTGATTGATTGTGCCGTGATTATGCTGTTTAATTGTGCAATCAAATTGAGGTATCTGACTGTCTGTCTGTCGGATTGTCTGTCCATCTACATCTGTCGTAATGTGTAAATATCCGGAAATCTAGAAGTCCAAATATCCGAGCGTCGGAGCCGTCTAGAGGTGTAAACGTCCGGGGTAGCATCTAAATATTTGGGGACCGATGGTTCTAGTAGATGCTGTATGCTGTCTGTACGTATAACTGTAATGGATCCGTGAAGGGCAAGAAACCGATAAAAGTATTGGGTAACCCTAGGTATTCGGAGAAGCTGGGCGGCGATTCAACAGTTGGTGAATCGTACGGTTGTACAGGGTCGAGACACATGTGTATGTTGCAATTGTAGTTACAATTGAATACATTGTTATATTTACACATAATTACTTTGAATCACAGTAGTATTTCAAGGGATTACATGAATCTCAAAAAAAGTTAGCAACTTGATGAAATACATGTAGATATTTGTGCTAGTTGTCACAATCCATACGTGCGATAGTATAGTTTGATGTTTGTATTTGTTATCGCAATTTATACTTGCGTTAATACAACTTTTGTAAAAATTCCATTTTTATGTGAAACATTTGTGTAGTCCAGGAAATTCCTTGGATCTGTGTTTAGTCCAGGAGATTCCTTGGATCCGTGTTTATTGTGTATTAATATTTAATTTATTCATGTATTGTGAATGGTTGTGGAGTGTAATCGTGGGTTGAATGCATGAGTTATTGTGTTGATACATCATTATTTTTCATTAATAATTTATTTCATAAATTTACATTCTCTTTCACATATTGTGTTTGTGTTGTTCATTTAATCCACCATCCACTCGGTAACAATTCTGTTACACCGAGTCTCCAGGAGGGAGATGGAGTAAAGACTAGTGAAGAAGACGATTGTGAATCGAACGCTAGTCAGGAAAGGTTTCGAGAAGGAGAAATTGGATAAGGAGCAGTCAAGGTGGAGAAGGAATTAGGATGGAAGTCGGAAGAAGAGAAGGATATGAGAGATACGGATGAGTAGAACACAAGGACAGGTGAAAAGGCGTTGTCATACTATAAATTAAATGATGTAATAGGCTATCACTTGGTCTATAGAAAGACGAATGATTGGTAAATTTATATCATTTGACTATCGATTTGAAATTTCATTATTTGAATTTCACTTTCTTATTTACTCAATAATTCAAATATCATTATTGCTGATTGGTGGTTCGGAGCTTTATCTCTATCACTAATTTCACGGCCTTTGTGGGACTTCTCTTGTATTTAGCTAATATATTGGCACACACACACACACACACACACACAAACACACACACACACACACACACACACACACACACACAAACATAACAACACACCTACTTCAGTGGTGGCATAACAATCCGTCACATTATAGTAGGGGTTAGTCCGTGATTTGAATTAGACATAAATATTATCTTAACGATCTAACTTTTTATTTGTTAGGATGTATTTGTGAACAGTTATGAGACATTTTCCATCCTGTGTATTTTGATTTTATTTAAAGGTTTTCACCTTGTGCATGATATATTTTGATATTTGCAAGGACAGTCTTGCTGAGAGAGAGAGAGTGAGAGAGAGAGAGAGAGAGAGAGAGAGAACACCGGACGCTCATCGAAATCGCCAGCATGGCGGAAAGGTTGAGTAGGCACACTTGACGATAAGGGGTTCAGGGGATGCGGACCACTATTCACCGTACGTGAAAGGATAACTTGAAGCTGTTTGCTTGGCTTTAATATCACATGACATAATACTGTATTGTCGTGATGTGTTGACTTAAACGAACCACGAAATCTGCACGCCATTGCCGACGAGAGCTGCGGAAACCATGTCCAAGAGTCTACAGACGAAAGCGAAGCCAATAGAAGTTACGTCTACACAGGCCAGTAACGTTCTTCCGACCGAATTGAGGAAGCTGCATCAGGAAGATGCAAATCTAGTGCAGTTGCACAAATACTCTACAGAAATAACTGAGAAAGAAACGCCAAATGGTACGGTGAAATTCGCGTACAATAAGGAGGTCTTGTATCGCCAAAAACAAGTCAAGCAAGTCGTCTTGCCAGAAGATAAGCGAAGTGAAGTGTTGAAACCGCGCATGAAATTCTCATGGGATGACACATGGAAATTGCCAAGACGCGTGACCGTCTTGTCAAATAGTATTACTTGCCTGGGGTCCAGGGAGATATTAAAAGGATCTGTCCCTCATGTGACAAGTGCCAGAGAACGGCACCAAAAACGAATCATCGACCCGTCCCCTTGAAGAGTACATTCATTATCGATGATCCATTTAGACGCGTCCTGATAGACCGAATCGACCGATAAAACCCGCATCGTCGCACGGAAATCTATATATTTTAACGGTCTTAGATTAATCGAATATTTAGGACAAGGCACGCTTTCCCGCAAAAAGAAGAAGGTGAAGCGGCTGCGAAATAATGCATAGCCCAACACGAAAACAGAGGTGAAATCATTCCGGGTATTGGCCGGGTATTATCTGAGGTATGTGGCCAATTTTAGTGCGATTGCTGGGAAGTTGTCCGACCTGACCAAGATATGGGCCCCAAATAAATTTATTTGGACAGATGCTTGTTAGCATTCATTCCAAACATTGAATGATATGCTTACATTACATTGAAGGACAGGCCTGATGTGATTGTCCGTCTACTGGATCTGTCCAAAGACTTCGTGTAACACACTAACGCATGTGACATAGGACTGGGAGCATTAATTTTGCAAAAGCACGAGGGGAAAATTATTCCTGTCACATACGGCAGTCGAAAATTGTCTGCTGCCGAGTAAAACTACTTCGTATTGGAGAGGAAATGCCTTGGAATCGTGTTCACGATATTATCATTTGAGAGATGCTTGTATGGACGGTAGATCACCAACCCATCGTCTATCTCGCTCAAGCGAAATTGTCAAATGGTCGCTTGATGCGATGGTCGCTGTTTTCACAGCAGTTTCAGACGCAGATCAGATACGTGAAAGGTATCGATAACATATGTGTTGACTTCATGACCAATATCGCTGATATGACATAGATCGCCCATTTGCATTTAAAGCCATTTGGGGAGAATACAATCCCGATTTTATTCTCAAACTTGGTGGGTGGGAGATTGTCACTTTGCCTTGTCAGCAACTGCGTAAGTCAGAGGAAGAAAGAAATGCTTATAAGCCATTTATAAATGTTAGACTCCAGGGCTATAGTTGGTCATCTTAGTAAACATACAAGAACCCAGCATTTTTGGGTGTGAAAAGTCGCACGTGGACGTTTATAGCTTTGTTCAAGAACAATGGACCCATACAGGCGTCGCATTTCTCTTTACGTTTACAGCATTATCTGCTACGCTGAAAGGAATAAGGAAGAATCGACATTAAGTCAGAATTGAGAGAGGGTGTGATCACCATTTTAATCCGAATTTAATTTAATATTTTCAAGCTAATAGCTTAGTAATTGCACAAATATCGTGCTCAAAAGTTATAAAGCACTGCTCTGGGGAAGCCACTCGGTAAGTTATTTACTCGATTGTTGCAGAATATTACGTAATTGTATTTGTAAGTATGTTCAGTACGTACACTTCATTACTAGAATCATTAGTACGGATAATTAACTTTGTAGTGTTTAATTTACATGCGAATCAGAGAAATGAGCAATGATTATTTACAATTTGTTTTAGGATGCTAGCTCGTGGTCAGAATTAATATTGTAATTTGTTTTTTGATTACTTCATAATAAACTAGAGCATTTATTCATATGATACTCTAGATTTTGCAAATGTTGAATTTAATTGGTACTTCGAGAAATGGTTGCAGTGTGTAAAACTAGTTAATATGGATGTAACGATATATCAGAGCGTGGATATTTGAATATTTGTGTACACTTTGTAGGAGTGTAATGTACGAAAAGGAGTTATGATTGTATTCATTATAATGAGATTAAGAGTGTATACTAGAGTGAGAAATGTAAATTTTTTTTCTACTTCG
The DNA here is from genome assembly GCA_029339505.1 of Unio delphinus. NCBI lineage: Eukaryota > Metazoa > Mollusca > Bivalvia > Unionida > Unionidae > Unio > Unio delphinus. The sequence continues at coordinate 6,815,772 of JAQISU010000014.1, forward strand.
CTTTGGACATTTAAACCCTACAACAACAACACCACATTAGTCCCCTTGCAGAATATTTTATACACTGCTTCAATAATACGGTAAAGATTGAGTTGAATCGATAAGGTTTCTCTGAAATACGTGTTATATAAAATGTGGAGTCAGTCTATGTCTGTGTTTGGCTTAGGCTAAGTTCTGTTAATTGGATCAATGTACAAATAATCAGACGGACAGAATGGGTGTTAGTGCCAACTTACGTTCTGGTGTTAGAATGAAACGTTGTTGCATTTATTAGCCATTTTAATCTGAAAGAAGAAGGTTTCTGTTTCATGCTGTTTTTAAAACACAAAATCGTTCTCATTTTCCTCTAATATATCACTTACAATCGGTGAGGCAATTTTCATTTGAAGAGGTTTTCCTTTCAAACCTGACCGCTCCCGTGGCCAAGTTTTTAGAGCGCCCGCCTCAGTTGCCGGATTTCGCTTGTTCAACCCTCGGCCGATTCAATGGTAAAAACAGCTGCTTGGCTTGGTGCTCAGCATTAAATGTTTAGTGTTAGGACTGGTGGGACTGTTTTCATGATAATGTGACTGGGTGGGACATCATGCTACATGTCTGCAGCATGATGCCCCAGTGCTAGACATTGCTATAAACTGCCACACTACAGACATCGTGCGATATGACTGAATTTCTATTTAAAGTTATTTTAACAATCCAAAAAGTAAACTACACACAAACACATTATATATATATATATATATATATATATATATATATATATATATATATATATATATATATATATATATATATATATAGTGACAGTTGTTATCTTAATTTTGTATTTTTATTTCTTATGAATGATTATATTTGACAGGTGTATGCAACTCAATTTCAGTTTGTATATTCAACTTTCTCTTGTACTCACAACATAGAGGAAGGCTTGCCGTTAGATAAGGACCTTGCGAGAATCGATCATCTTCCACAGCCAATATGATCACGGTAATGTTACGAGATGTTCAATTACCGAAACCATATGATTAATGGCCAATGCAGACGTCACTGTGTCACACATCAGGTTCAAAAGTAACTAAAATGTTGTTATGGTCTTTGTCAGACTAATTATCAGTTTGAACAGAGGAACTAACTAAAACGTGGATAAGTTTTAAATGAATGAATGCAACCTTTTATGAATTTTAAACAATGAAAGCAAAAAAAATACAGTAAATCAATGCATGCGTTCTTTCTCCTGCCATCATTAGAAAGGTTCATACATTTAATAACGCATAAATTTGATGGTTTTCTTTTGTTATAGGAATATGGTTACAAAATTATTCTAAATAATAATTTTAAAACTAGTTACGGTATTCCCCTTCACGCAATTGAAATTATGTATAGTGTTCTACATAAGCTGACCTGAATGAATGAAGACACCGAAATGGAATGCATAAAATTATCCAATTAGTCATAGTACGGATACTCACAGCTCTTCTTTCAGACAAATATTTCTTACAATATTGTCATTTGTGATCTCGGCCCAAATAAAAACTATTAATTTCATAATAATAATTTTAATACACTTGCATTGTCGTCCGTAAACCCAAAATATTTATATGTAGTTTGCACCTGCATGCGTGTGCAAAGAGAGAGAAATGAAAAAGGAGAGAGAGGAATAAAATAATATTTGACAAAAATGATAACCGATCATCATAATGTTAGAACGAAAGTCGCGGTTAAACAATAAATCAATATTCTCACGTGTAACACCATAGATAATATATGCAAAAGTTATTCAAGTTGGTCATTGGCATAAAAAATAAGGATATTACAGAAATGCGGATTTGTTTTGAATAACTAAAATTACATTGCCAAACTGCAATTAATTTTTATTTCTTCAGTAGATTTCGTTTCATTTGAACATTTATGTAATAACTGAAAATTTGGTAAACTATGGGCTTTCTGTCCGTTATTTTTTAAATTGTACTTGCATCTGCTTTTACATATGAAGACTGAAAAATATAATTATTCCCACGTGTGCACTGTAAACCAGCTTGATTCTGGATTTCACAATATGAGAGAGAGAGAGAGAGAGAGAGAGAGAGAGAGAGAGAGAGAGAGAGAGAGAGAGAGAGAGAGAGAGAGAGAGAGAGAGAGGGGGGGGGGAAATCGCATAATTTCGTGCATGAATTTAATACAGGCATGTTGAAATTTGCAAATGTCTTATGAACTACTAAAGCGATACCGACATAAAGCACAATCCGGAATGTTATAAAACAAATAAATTCGAACGGAAGATGTAAAGTTTTCAAATTAAAAAATCATTTCTTCTATAGAAAGATAGAAACAGCTCAAACTGTAAAAGTTATTGACATCTTCAATATATAGCTTGTGCATAAGTGTATACTGTGATTTGTAAGAGTTCATTTTCACAGTCTTCTCTTTTCCTAATAAATATTTCGCTATGATTCTATCACAGTTAAAATATTTTTTTAACAGATTTTCGAACGTATTTACGAATCAGGACCAGTTTTCATTTCACAAGATATAGTCTTCGATTAGAAGTTTCCTCCTTAATTATAAAATAGTACATTATATACCGTATTCGTGAGTGAGAAATGAATTCGTGCGATTGGGAAAAACACGAACATACTAGAAAGGTGTTTTTCAGAGTTATTTGCAGTTATTTGCAGTATGAAAGTTTTATCTTTACATTTCCACCCATCATAAATGAATTCACATTGGAGATAAACACGCATAACTCGTCCTGGTCCATTTAGCGATGTTGTCAGTCCACTTGTGTCTCTGTCTACCTCAGCAGCTGAGGGGGCGAATCAGACTTATCTAATTGGGGTAGATTTTAAGCAAAACATTTTAAGTCTCCTTTTGCCAAATGGAGCCTTAACGATTTTAAAGCCCTATTTGTCATATTAAGGGGAACCCGAGGGTGCAGAAACCTCTCAAAAAAATCGTCGTCGCCATCCCCGTTGCTGTTATGGGTTAACAATTTTTTTTAGGATGAAAATCATTAATGATTTTACAAACAGACTAATTTGTAGAACCTCACCTTGTAGATCAATCAGATTATTAGACTGGTCGGTGAGTTTGAAGTTGATTCTCGTTAGCGGATTATTATGACATCGCATATAGACTGGATTAACCGGAGACTCAATAATTAGAAATCTGGGTGGAGCTGTTGGTGCAAATGAATATAGAATATATCCCTGCTGAGCTTGATTTGATCGCTCGAGATTTATTTGATAACTTCCCTCGATAACATCACATACTAAATTAAGCGCAATCACCGATGAAATATTCACGTTGAGCGGCGCGATATGCCTACCACCGCCGTCTGGGTCATTATTATATGTCAGGATAGTTGTTTGTGGTTGTGGTGCTGTTTTTTTGCATGCATCATGGATTTTTTTTAAAACCTTCATCGATGGCATCATTGAGAGATTTTTGTAGTTCTAATATATATAATATCCATGTAGTTTGAATGTGGGAATATCTTCTACGCGTATATTATACTTCGTTGCAATTTCTGTTCTTGTTTTAGGATTATCGTCACCTAATACTTCTTGAATGATTTGCAAATGAAATATTTCCATGTCATTGGTGATTTTGCTACATGTTTCTATGACGCTGATAAATTCATCTTGGGTGAGAGTACCGGATTTAAGAGATATTAACAACAGTGAAATATCATTATTCATCGCTGTGAAATTTTCAGTGATTTTATCCAGTCGAGTTGTGTAATATCTAATACCGCGATTTTCTATTATTCCAGTGAAAAAGAAAAAATTCAATTTGCTGTAACCGCTATAGCTTTTTACTGGATTATCAGATTTTATCCTGTCGGTGATATAATCAGATTTTTGTGATTCAGGTGGCATGTTAACTTGTCGAGGTGTGATTTCAGGCCATCCTAGTATTGTTCTTATAGAACTCTGATAGATATCTACGATATAATTTGGTGAGTTTATCTCAATCGCGGATGATAGTGTTGGTTCATGAACCGTTATAGCGATTTTTGATTCTGTTCCAGTAATTGATTCTCTTCTACGCTGAAATTCAGCATTGATTTGTTCGATTTGGTATGATCCGGTTGGTATTGAAACAACGTTCCAGTCTGGAGTCCCGTCTTCCCGATTCTTATTCGCAAATACTAAGCTGTTATTCGGTTGTTGACCGCCAAATGCTACCGACCTAATATTAGGCCAACTGTGATACACTCGTAGATTTGCCAGCGCTATCTCCTTCACGGGAATCGGAGAAGGGAAATTCACACTGAATTCAGGATTGGTTGATGTTATTGAGATCATGCTGGTTTGTACTGGGTTTGTGTTCTCTACTAATCGTTGAAGTAGTTCTTGAGGTGTTGTCATTGCTATTATATTCATGTTGTATTTCTAATTTTGACATCGCGGACTCATAAATACTTACCATCACTGAGAACTCACTATCTGATATCGTTGATGTTATTGAGATCATGCTGGTTTTCGGGTTTGTGTTCTCCACTATTCGTTGAAGTAATTCCTGCGGTGTTGTCATTGTTATTATATTCATGTTGTCGCTCTAATTTTGACATCGCGGAATCATAAACACGTACCATCGCTGAGAACTCACTATCTGATATAATTGTATCATCGAGCGACGACGATATCATCGAGGATAATTGCGAATATGCGGTTGATACAACATGAAATTGAATTATGTGGTCTTGAAGTTTGCGTTGGCTGCATGATGATATTTTTTTGTTATTATCGAAATTATTCCCGCGATTGTTGTCTCCGCGGATATACAAATTGGAACAGTATCGGAGCAATCATTGTCACAGAGGATAGTATTATACCAGCTCCGGTGATTACACCACTCACTGAGTACACGGTAACATCAACTGCGGTGATTCTTCGTTGGTATTTTTTTTATTTTCATTGCATACTCCTCAGTGAGAGTTTTGAGTTTAGTCTGAAACTCTCTAGCCTGATCATAGCGATATTGCGATGATGAAATCGTTGATGTCATCGTTATTGGAAATGTCAGTGTTGAAATGCTAGCATTTCCAGAATTAATCATCGCCCATACTTGCTACAAATTCTATCATCCATGTTATTGGTAATCTAACTCTAACAACTCCAATAGACGATAACACAAAAATATGCCAAGTGGAATTTGCATTAATTCGCTGTGTTATTGTATTTACAGCGGTTTGATTATCACCGATACCACCATAATTATCTCGAATATTAAAATTATCTCCGACAAATGTACTTAACGTAAATCGATAAACACCTGATACGGTTGGAGTAAAATCTATTCGATCATTAGTGTCTTTGATCCAATCGAGAGTTCCACGGGCAACAATATACACGACATTGTCGACATCCGCTGCGGAGTGTGGAATTTTTACTTTTTCGAGTCGTTCGACCTTTTTTTGAAAATCATCTTTGATAGCGTCGATTGTTGTTTTACTATCCTCCATAGATTTTTTAATATCAGCGATTCCATTAAGTTTTTTGATTATTTCCGAATATGTAGTTGACACTTTTTCGGATGTTGTTGTTGTAAAAAATTTATCATTGAGGTCATTGATGACCTTTTGATCATCAATAAACGAATTATTTTTAGCTAGAGAAGGCGTAACTACAATCGGGGATCCAAAGAACTTATTGATGACATATTTGCGAAATTGGTTATAATTTTTCACATGATCGTAAAATTCCTTATGGTAGTTGGTAAGTGTATTTGTGATTGTTGACATAAGTATGCCGGGTTTGAGTTTACCCTGATAGGAAAATAACGCAACGGTGTTCTCGATTGCGTCTCGTTGTTTAACCAAAATATCATCCAGGGAAACATTACTAGTTTTCAATTTACCCTGACGATCTTGAAATACAACTATTTCCCTGGGGTCAACACTTGCTAGGTTCAACGTCTCAGCTATTTCATCTTCGATTATTTTTTTATACCATCGGTTGCAGTGCCATCAGGTTCGGATTTCTTCAGCGCTGATAAAGATCTCCCCCAAATATAAATCATGTTATTTTATACATCTTTCTCTAAAATCTATTCGATTTCCAGTGATTAATAGTTTATTCATTTACGACAACATGTGGTGGTGTTCCAGATGTTGAAATAGCGTCAAGGACATTTAATACTTCGCTGCCGCATATTGGTGGATCATTCATTTGTTGTGTTGGTAGCGTAGAATACCAAGTCTTCATTGGAAAATCTTTGATTTTTGGAAAAGTCTTTAAGCGGTTATAACGCATAAATTCCTTTCGGCGGTACTAATCCATATGAATCGAAATAAACAATCCCACGTGGATCAATCGCGTATGCAACCCAGTGAGTACCAGGTCATGTGCTGTTATCGAGATTAATAATACCGGTTTCAACGCTGTTTGGTAGTGCCGGTAACTGATCTTTCATAAAGACGCCTCTGAAGGTTTTAATCGTGAGTTTTTTTTAGCAGCATCGAGTAAATCAAAACAGGATATAGGAATCGAAGATTCCACAACCATAGGTTCCTCAATCGAAGGTTTGGAAATCGAAGATTTCTGAGTTAGTACACCGGGATTCTCAGGCCGCTTCCTTTGTACCATGAATACGGGGTTCCTGGCAGTCTTAGACCCTTTCCCTCTTTTTATAACCCTACCCAGTTGCCTTTTTTAGTGCCATCCCTGCCGCGGTACCAACGGCTCCTAACGCTGCCACTCTTGCCACCGCTGAGGCTGCTGCTGCAATCAAAGCCGGAATCGCAGCAAACAACGGGAATATACCGCCGGTTTTAATCATATTTTTGATAGCAGCCGCAGAGAGAGAGAGAGAGAGAGAGAGAGAGAGAGAGAGAGAGAGAGAGAGAGAGAGAGAGAGAGAGAGAGAGATCTGAACGCCTTTTTTATCCTTGAAAGCATCATTGAAGTGTTTTACTTGACGAATTGTCAGCGACAACTTATTTGCCACGCCAATCATCTGATTGTGTTTCAACGTGATTGTGGTTCCACATCGCTTAGCCGATTCCGATTGCAATTTCTTGAGTTGACCTGAGGTCAATGTAACAACGATATGACTGTATGACATTATACAATAACAGATTAATTCTAAATCGCAAAGCGATTCAATGGAAAAATCGAGAAAATCGTTTACGATTTCAACAAGGATTTTCAATTACATGTTTTTGGAAAACACTACATGTTTTCCACTGGCGCTTCTACCACTCTCATTCTTCCACCAACACCTTCAAGAAGCATTGATTTGTCGCCGAGAATAACAGCAACTGCTCTATAATTAGCAATAGCACCACGAAGCACATTAGCTCTAAAATGTACATCAACGACGGATTGTCTTGTTAAATCAAGATGTTCCAACGAAAAATAATAGACCGGATATAAATTCTTAAAGTCGTATTGTGATATTTGCATACCAGTATCGACATTTTGATCGCGTGCCATAAATGACAACAACCGATGATACACGCGAGCAATATGATTTTGACCGTAATCAAGTTGTACATCTTCAGATGGTTCCTGCTGGCCGTTTACTCTCAGTGAGACGTCTTTAACACCTAATTGATCAAATATCATATGGCTGAAACGTTGATCGCCAACTCGTGTGTTATCCTGCAACGCAATAAATATATGACGTGGCGCAGCAACGCCTTGTTTTGATGCTAGGTTCCACGTAAATAACCCGTTAATATTTGATTGTTTAACATCTGTACTTACCGTTAGCCAACTTAGTAATGATTTTCCTCCTTGGTCCATAAATGATAGTAATCGTTCTTCTGCGGTGATTGGTGGAGTCAACACTGGCATCCACAGTGATAGTTTTGTTAAAATGACTTTACCACCATCAGCATCTGGATTTGCAGCATCTGCCGGCATCCTCCAAATTGCGTCATTGTCATCACTCTTTCGCACAAGTGCTACTGTATGCTTTGCTCCGTAGATAACTGTTCGAACATTTCTACAGAATCCAAATATATGATGCAGTGGAATCGCGCATGAAAGTGATCTACGGGCTCCTCCCAGCATTACTATACGTGTTGCAGCTCCTAGATTGAAATTAGGATCAGCATTTATGATCATATTCTCAGCATCAACATTGGCAGTATTAGCCTGATTTCTTGGTTGTCTTACAACAAATTGATTTTCTCCAGCGGTATTTTTAACATCCTTTGCAAACATCATAAAAGGACCCGCGGATCTTGTATAATCATCAGAATATGTCTCTAACCCGATTATTGTTGTAGCCACATCAAAATCGCGATCTATCGACTCAATCTCTTTTCCATCGATGAGATATTTTGCACTCTCGAATAACGCCATAATACCATTATTGACAAACCCAACTTGAATACCAACTGGATACCCTGCTGATACAGCAGGAGTATCAGCAGCTGTTACAAGTTCTCCTTCTACTTCAATAAACGCTTCAGCGGGTAGAAAGTATTTACTGGTATCATGAACTTGAAGTTCAATTCTTGATCGGCTATTTGAGTCTATTGCATGATAGGCGTAATATTGATAATCGCGTACATAATCATCCTTGCGAACTGGGGCGTCTATATCAAACGCTGGATCAGGTGACCCTTTGAACATTTTATTCTATTTATCAAAGTCTAAATCGTAAATGGAAATGGAAAATTCTACGAATTTTCACCTACGAATTTTCACCTACGGATTTTTATCATCGACGACGACTTTGTCGTAAGCCACTTCCCGCTATCATATTTGCGATGTTGCTTTGGTCGTTGGTGTATGACGGAGTCATCAATGACGGAGTCACCAGCGACGCTAGTTTCTGTTCTACTGCGTTATTTATTATTTTACTAACCCGTGCAGGCATTTCCGCTGTAGATGGCAGTGGTCCCGGTTTTGAAAATCCTTTGGATTTTCCCCGTCGTACTAGCGCTGTTACTTTATCCTTCGTGGCTGAAAACGCTTTTCCGGCAAGATCTCCAACAGCACTAATACCCTTATCACGAATAACATCAATTGCTCTCATTCCTAATTGTTTAGCCAACGGCATCACTTTTGGGGCCATTCCTGCAAATAACCCCGCAATTGTATCACCGAGACCATCACCATAGTACGCTCTATAAACTGGAAATTGTGTGTTTGCCACGAAGACGGGGGTTGGTTTGTCATGGTTGTAGTGTATGATCATCTTATAATTAAAACACTAGTGTTTTCAATTGCTAGCAATATCTAAATACTAGTGTTTTCTAATCGTGAAATCGTAAACGATTATCATTGCTAGCAATTTCAAATACAAAGGATTTTCAGTCGCTGTAATAATCAATAGGATGTTCCACTAACTCGTCAATGAAATCTCGGTATGTTTTGATATCCATGATACCTCCTTGAAATAACCGCCTGCAGATATCAGCTGCTTCATTAAATATTTCCGGTGAGTTATTTCCAGCTCGTTTTCCTCCGATGAGATTTTCTAATCGTGTTATATCGCTGAGAACATTACCAAGACAACTAACTAGACTTGTAAATCTTCGATTTTCCCCTGAAAATCCCTCCCCGTTACTATAACCAGTTGCTGCATCCATTTTTTTCTAAATCCGTTTCTTGTAAGTAACTAAGATCTTCATCATCATCATCATCTCGATTCGAAGATTGGGGTTGTAGTTGTTTTTTAGGCGAGAAAGATATTTTCTTTGAAGGTTGCTGTTGCTTTCCTTGCAATTTTTGCGGTTTTTGTTGTTGTTTTAGTTCTTCATATTGTTTATACACTGTACCCACCGCATTGATATATCCTATGTACGATACATTATCGGTATCAATTTCACTTGTTTTAGTTTTGATTTTGTAGAATATATCAGCTCAATGAGTTATACTCCTAACATACTTATGATGTTCTGGTTTCAACATTTTTTTCTGTTTTCATCAGTCGTAGCAGCAAGCTTAGGAATTTCTATTAGTTTAGTCTCATCGATTGCTGCTAACCCTTCCTCGTTAAATCTCACGCGTAAATCATCTACTGTTCTTTTTTATTTAGGTAGTTCATCACCGTGGAGTTTTTGTACAGCTTGTTTTGTTTGTTCAGTTTCCGCTGCTATTTTTTCAAGTTCACCAATAAGAAGTTTTCCCGTAGTCTCGGGAACATCTCCCCATATATCACGCTCTACCCGCTTCGTTGCTGTGGTTATTGGTTTAAACAACTCTTCAGATTCCGCAGCAAAATCAGTTTGTAAACTCTGTCTAGCTTGCAGTTTATTCCTGACAGAGTCGCGGATTGGTATATACTTTTTGATCGCGACCAGTCTCTCACGAGTCAATCGGGTCGTTAATGCTTCATTAACCATTATTGAAATCGTAAACAATTTTCCAATTTGAATCTCGAAGAGATTTTCATGTATAAAAATCAAAGATTTTCCCAGAAATTGCCAGCAATTTCCAGAGATTTCAATCCAAATGCAGTGATTTTGTCACCCGAAAATGATTTTCGTGAAAAAGTCTACGGGAATTAACATAGAAAATCGACCATTTGACCCGATTGAAACCAGCCCAGTTTTTAGTGTATTTTTTTTTGTTGTCGTTTTTGTCATTTTTAAGTCGTTTTTAGTCAGTTTTTGTGATTTTTTTATGATTATTTACTCAAAGTCATTCTTTAGTAAAAATGTCTACGAGAAATCCAATGCAAAATCGACCATTTGACCGTAAAATTTCTTTGAAATTTTCAACTGAAACCGCTTAAAATCAGTCAAAATCAGCCAAAATCAGTCAAGAAACGGCCAAAATCAGTCAATATCGACCAAAATCAGTCAAAAACGACTGAAAAAATATTTTACTATGAAAATTTCAGTAATAAAAAAATATTTTACTATGAAAATTTATTCCAGTAATGAAAAAATATTTTACAACTTCGTTGTAATTAAACACTTATGATCGTCCTTGGACGCATACATGTTTGTAGTACTCAAAGTCATTCTTGAAATCTTTGATTTCAGTGAAATAGTCTACGAGAAATCGACCATTTGACCCTATTAAAACCAGCCCGGTTTTTAGTGTATTTTTGACACGATTTTGGTGCTTTTTGTGATTTTTTACTCAAAGTCATTCTTGAAATCTTTGGTTTCAGTGAAAAAGTCTACGAGAAATCCCATGCAAGATCGACCATTTGACTCGACTGAAAGCAACAGTCATTTTTTGGTCGTTTTTGTCGTTTTTTAGTCGTTTTTGACTGATTTTGGTGGTTATTGTGATTTTTTTATGATTTTTTACTCAAAGTCATTCATAAGTGAAAAAAAAGTCTACGAGAATTAACATAGAAAATAGACCATTTGACCGTAAAATTTCTTTGAAATTTTCAACTGAAACCGCTTAAAATCAGTCAAAATCAGTCAAAAAATGGCCAAGATCAGTCAAAAACTACTAAAAATAAAATATTTTGCTATGAAAATTTATTTCAGTAATAAAAAAAAATTTACTATGAAAATTTATTCCAGTAATAAAAAATTATTTACTATGAAAATTTATTCCAGTAATAAAAAATATTTTGCTATGAAAATTTATTCTAGTAATAAAAAAAATATTTTACAACTTCGTTGTAGTTAAACCGAGTAAGTATTTTAATAACAATTATCCGAAAGGGTTTTTTCATTTTGTTCAATTAACAATCTTATATTTCTGATTTTTGAATTAATCGTCCTTTTTATTTCGTATTCCTATCCTAATATTTTTTTTTTTTCTGCGATAGTAAATAACGGGACAAACTTACTGACGTCGGTACAGCATAACAGGGAATCACGGATATAATTCTGAATTCGTTTTATCAATGCATATTGTTTGGGTAGTACATATTTGTTATTGTTAGCGCCGTATTCAATATCCTGGAAGTCGGACATAATTTGATCGCAGTCTAAATTATTCGATGTGTAAATCCCCTGAGATTTCAAAATTAAAATTTCGGTTATAACCTCATTGATATTTTGAGAATTCATATTACTGATAATTATATTCTTCTAATATGAAAAATGGACGTCATGAAATTGCAGATCGATAAATTCCCTCTGCAACGTATTGAACAGAAGGTGGACAAATATCGAAATATCTACCGGCGCTAGCTATTGATTGAAATACTATTTCTTCGTTATTTGTTGTATTAAAAGATCTTACAGGTCTCACTGTCTTCGAGTATTGTCCAGTCTTTCCTCGTTTCAAATTTTCGCTTTGTGTAACAGCCTGCAGATTTGATAAAGAATTGTTCTTAACATTGGAATCAATATGATCGATAACAAAACCATCTTTGATCAATCCATGGAAACATTCATACACGAAACGATGGCAGTAGTTAGTCTTCTTCCCAGCGCGAAACATCAAATACCCCTGATTATTCACAGCACCAACTGGCTTCTTCAATCTACAGTTTCTGACAATACAATCACTGGATGCTTCATACTTTGCAATCAAGGGATGCTGTCTGAATTATTGGTTCATTTGTATACTAATACTATTTGTCTAATTAATTGTTTGGTCTAATGATTACATTTGGAAATCTTTCGATGTAGCCTTGTGGAGTTTTTATGACTTTGTCGTTGACTCCGTCAATGTCATTGATGGAGTTTTTGATGGAGTTTTTAACCCTCTTGTCATAATAACGCTTCAACTTTCTGAATCGCTTACCACCGCAACTCAGACATAACTGTAATTTTCCTCTAACCCCAACCCCACATCGTATGCAGGGTAGCGGACCAAGGCTTCTACGTCGAAAGCTTTGCATATCATATCCACAGAACTCTTTTCTGCATGATCTGTTACACGAGGTTGTTGATCCAATCATGAGCCATTTGCAATGATTCATTATATCAAATCTTTCTATTTAAATACTTGTTTTAATTATAGCATGAAGGAATTTGAGAGATTTTCGAAAATTACACCTTGAAAAAATGCTAAATTCAATCTCGATAGAGTCTCTGATACACTAAAGGGTAAAATTCGTGATAGAACCATGATAACTAAAATTCGTGATTGTTTTAATGAATTCAAGCGTGATGGATCATTTCGTTGTTGGTCAACATTTCGAATTGATGGTATCGTTGACGCTACCATGAACGATAAAAACGCAGCATTGAAAATTTCACATCTTTGAAAAAGGTTTTTCTTAGAGTGAAATTCATTATTTATTCAGACACCGGAGATTTGATTATTCGTGATAAATTTGAACCCATCTTGAAGGATAAAAAACTCACTGTGAGTCGAGATTTCAAACCAGGAATTTTGACTGGAATTGACAAACCATACTACGAAAGATCTTATCCTGTAACAGCAGTTGTTTACGGGGTATATCCGTTAAATGATAAACCGAGTATTGAAAAACAAAAAACCATGAAACTGTCGTCAGTAGCTTTGCCACTCAATTGTGTAGCAGAACGTTTAATAGAACACTTCACAAATCTATCCCGGGGGAACAAATTGACTGATCTAAGTCGCAACTAAATAACCGAATGGGAATTAACAGTTAGGAAAAACGGAGCATCGATTCAGGATATAGCTGAATTAGAAACATCATTAAGATTTCCAATAACCGTAGCGACGATAACCGGCGAGATATTATACGAACCGAAATTTAAATCACAAGGAGCTCCAATCAAAATTATTGATCATAACGAACACGCATGGACATCTGCGGTAACAATATTCCCGCGGGATAGAACCATAAAATATATACCCGAAGAATTTTCCACTCCAGAATTCTCTGAGAAAAAATTATTCGATTTTATTCACCAGTTGAGTAAAAAACGATCCTGTGTCAGTGTGGTTACTTCACAGTGAACCCCAAGGGTGGATTCGATCAGTTTTTAAGACCCAATGGAGAATTATACCGCACTGAAGCCCTCCAACAGGCAATGAAAAGCTAGTAGTTTCTAGGAGAGTTTTGACGACGAACAATTACTAACAAATTGTTTTACAATTCCGTCAGAAACTCTAGGAAACCAACGCGAGCTGAATTTCTCACAGACATCAAATCAAGTTGTATAGAATATAACCTCGGTGGATTATGGAATAGTAAATACGACCGTGAAAGTATTATTAAAGTTGATATAGTCGCTTGTTATCCGGCGAGTGTTCTCGGGTACGGAGAATGCGCTAGATATTTTAAACGATTTGGACATCCCACACACGAGATGACCCGTGTTGCTATTAACGGACCACTGCCTGATTTTGATTTAACCGGATTCGCTCGTGTGGTATCATTTGAATCGGCTACAGGGTTACATCCGTGCTGTTATGTTTGGATTGGTAGACACATATCTGAAAAACATTGGATACCAATAGTGCTATTACGGTATATGATTGATTGTAGCATGCTGATATCGCTGATTGTCAGTGAAGCGATTATATCCTATCGAGCTCAGACTGAGGTCTGGTTACCACAACCCGATAGTCTAGATAGTATAATCAGCGAACAACGAAAACAGTTTCCCGATCTTGACGAAGAATATATCGTGAAATGGTCCAAACAGCTATTTGAAATCAGAAACAAAGACACAAAAGATCTCAGTAGAAGAATAATCGGTAATTTCACTCAAGGTGGAAAATACGACAATAACAGATATTCTTCACGGTTGATTATAGATAAAGTCGAATACGATTTTATAATCATGGATATAACATCTAAGGGTATATACGTCGATCGTAAAAACGCTTTCTTGTCCGATGGAACAAAATTTGGTACAATTGTTACTTACGCAGACGGAGAAAATCTTCAGTATACATATTTGAGAGCATCTATGCTAGCTTATGCTTCTATCAATTTATTTTCGATGATAAATAGATTTCCTGACACTGCGGTTAGAGTCGCCACTGATTCATTTTATATCAACGTGAAACACAACGAAGCAGTGGCCGAATTCACAAATTCTGACGAGAGTTGGGGATGTCGGAGAATTAAACTGGAAATACCGTGTGATTATTCCGAATCAGCAGATGTTACGGTTGAAGATAAATATTTGAGCGGCGATAAAATATCAGAACTTTCTAATGCACCGCAGATATCTGATCCAGTATGCCGGTATAAAACCAGCTACCTAAACGGATGTGGCGGGTCAGGAAAGACGACTCGTGCGATTGAGTTATTTCGTGGCAAATCAAATATGATTGTGCTAACATCAATACACAGACTTGCCAGAGAAATAAAAGAGCGAGGGGTAAATGCTTGTACTTATCACAGTTTCTTTCGATGAAAAGGCGATGAATGGACTCCTGAACGAATGGGTGAGAAATTTATTCCTGAATTTATAATTTGGGATGAGATATGCACGGTGTCATTAGATGTATTACAAAAGTTTCTCGAGTGGTTATTGCACGCGAACACAAAAGTCGTGATGTTTGGCGATCATTGTCAACCACCACCATTTGTCGGTTTATCGCCGCATGATTGGCTAAAGAATTTTGTAGACTATTATGAAGAAATTAACACCGATCATAGAGCACTTGATGAACAATTACGCGAGTTCAAAAAACTAATCAGATTACAACCTGACAGAATTCAATGTGAAATAGCGCGTGAAATAATTTTGGAAACTACCATGAATGATTTCTGGGAATAGTGGAGACCAAACGATTTGATAATCGCAAGTAGAAGACACACTTCAAATGAAGTTATCTGAAACGCATAAATGTAAATTTGCAACACTTCCAGTGCCGTTGTGTTATAGACCCAACGAAACACGGCGACAAAATATCGAAGTTGATATTCTAGGACAGCGTGTAAAGCAGAATTTAGTGTTAAACGATATTGTGCTGGTTGATATCAGCGTCGTTGAAGATGCATTACGCGCTGAAAAATCCCCGTGGACGCTAGGTTACGCAGTGACGATACATTCTTCACAGGGATTAACAATCACAGACACAATTGTTTGGATGGTGGATAATTACATTAAATGGTCGAATTTAGTTTATCTCGCAGAATCCAGAGTACGAAGAATAAATCAACTTCGAAGAGTTGTCCTGACAGAGTCAGGTGATGATAACAACACTACCAACGTCAATGACATAATCAGAAAAAGTTATCTGGTTATAAACAGCAGGATAAAAAAATAATAGAGAATTTGATATTGATGCTGAATCAATAATCGCGTTGCAGCAACAACATAATAATCACTGCGCGAGTTGCAATTGTATAATGAATTGGTGTTGGTCGGATAAAGACTCTCGACAATTTACCGTAGATAGAAAGAATAGCAATATTGGCCATACCAGGGATAATGTGATGCTGACTTGCCTTGAATGCAACAGATGAAGAGGTGCTAGTTAAGACAACGCGGCGGGAATTGAGTACCCTCGGGTATCACTTGTAGTTGTTCATGAGTAAATCCTCGCTGAGGAGCAGTTGAATCCAATCTATAGATTGCTGGTCTACCCGTGTATCGTGTTATGCCGGATATTTTATGCTCGGTAATGCTCCAAATAGGATCAGTAGCCCTTTTTGTGCCGCCTTCGAGCTCTCCTGGTTCGTATAAATACCTCACAGTTCGAGTAACCTCATTATTCAGCGCGGTAATTACGCCTGGTAATCTCTTAACCCATTCACGAGATCGTTTATCCTGAATAAATTCTTTTGCGTATTGATATCCGAATAACCGCTCAGCAAGTGTCCGATTAAATCGTTCAACAATTGCCTGATCGCGAGGTAGTGCAGTATGTCCTCGTCGTATTGTGACATTGTGATGTTTCATTATAGATGCAACCACACCCTGAAATTCCTTGCCAGGATCAACTTGTAATAAATTTGGCCAGCGCAGAGGACCCCTTCGATAAATCCTTTCAGATGCAGAAGCCACTTTAATTGATGATTTTGTCTTTAGCGGTTCTGCTTGTTTGTATCGACTCGCTACATCAACTACGGTTAGCGCGTATTTGTAGCTACCATCATGCGGCAGAAATAATATATCAGCTTGATGAACCTCATTAGGAACGGTCACATCAAAAATGCGAGAAATTGATTTGTTTACAACGCGGTAAATAAATTTGCTATATAGCCTGTTTGGATAACCATTTATCCGCAGTGGCCTTTTTCACTTTTGCGGCGTTTACGAGTTTACCGATTGCTGCTGTACCCCTCCAGTATCCTTTTGGAGAATAGTAAATAGATTCCATGTTGTTGTTAATTACCGGCAAATAACATCAATTTACCTTTCATTGCCGATTTTACTAACCGTGAAGCCAATTTTTCTTTGAAGGATTTATCAGTGATAGAATTCAACGCATGAATCAATTTCACATCTGCGATATGTCTGTGTTGCAGATTACTGCTTTTAAAAGCAACATCATGAGCATGACATGCTTTATCAATGGCGTTTATTGGTTCTTCACCACGTCGAGGTTGGTTATGATCATCGAGTCTGATATCGAGTCTAGTCCCGGGTCCACAGTAACTACATCCTGGAAGGTGTTTTTCTCCTGGATACTTCGCCCATGGTGTCCCAGGAAGTTTAGTTAGCTTAGCTGCAATATCACCTCCTCGTTCTTTTTAAATCATCAGAAATGCTAGCATTTCCTGCAGATTTCATAGAAACAAATATAAATTTATTTGTACTGCATTGTACGCATTTACCAGAAAGTGCTGATCGGTTATTTTTAGTTGCAATCGTCGTCAAGTCGTTTGTGCCAGTACGGGCCTTACACTTCACACAATATAGATCCATAATTTATATATAACAGCATGAATGTAATTAATTATTCAGCTACCCGACGATGAGAAACTATTAAACACCATGTGATGTTGCCGAATTCAATCAGAATAATTATAATCGGACCATCTGGAAGTGGCAAATCACAACTGCTACTTAATTTAATAACGAGATGGATGAAAGCTCCTAGTGTAGACGATCAACGATGTTACAATGTGTTTAAAGATTTTAACTTCAAAGCGGTAGCAGAATCTGGCGAGGGCATTATTGAGTTTATAACCGATATCGATGAAGCACCGATTATTGATGCTATTGATGGAAGTATTAACAATTTAGTTGTATACGACGATATCATGTTAGACAATCAAAAGAATCCCGCTAGGATATTTTCCAGAGGCAGGCATAAAAACACCGACGTGATATATGTCACCCAACGGTACACACAAATTCACAAAGGTGATCAGAGATAACTGCAATTTCTTGTGTGTGTTTAACGGAGTTGATATTCATACACTACGGAATATTCATCAGACCTGGTGCAGCGGTGATATGAATCATAATCAATTTAGAAATTTCTTTAGTCGTGCTCAGTCCATCCCACATGGATTTGTGACGATAAATTTAGTAGATCCTTGAACACGATATCGTGTCGGACTTGATAAAATATTCGGTTAATTCATAGCAGCAACGGGCGCGGCGATGACAATATTTTTTAGATGTTTTTGCATCCTCTGTTCCCCTTAATTTGACAAATAGGGCCCTAAAATGGTTAAGGCTCCATTTGGCAAAAGGAGACTTAAAATATTTTGCTTAAAATCTACTCCAATTAGAGACTTCTGATTCGCCCCCTCTGCTGCTACCTCTCCTCCCGCCACCCTAGACGCTGCCTTGCAGTACCGTTGTGGATAGACTATTTGTTTATGACCTCACTTTCGCAATCAGCAACTTTTGTCAATGCCTTACTGATACTCTAGCGACTGAATGAAATTAGCACACGCTACGACAAATGTGTTTCTTCAAACTTTAACAATGATTATTTTGTCTCTATAATGCCTTACGATTTACGTTCAGATATTTCATTTTTATTTAAAAACAATTCTGCTCTTTCTATTGTTTTAATTATAATACAACCATTTTAATTTGGGGTCGTTGGTTTTTTCGAGTTCTTATTAGCCTTAAATTAGCGTGTATCTTCCAAACGAAGCAATAACTATGCATTTAGCACAACTATATCTGCCAGAGAACATCAATCCACTTCGTTCCTATCAACTATTGATGCATGAGGTAGTCAAAACAGCATATTAAACAGCTGTATCCTTGGATTGAAACTATTCTAAATATAGAACAAAACTATTGAACAATTCAAAGACATTTGTAAATGTCTTTTAAGGTTTTCAATATGGTGTCTTCCACTGCATCTCAGTGCATTGCCTTGAAAACAATGTGTATGACAGTTTTAGATTTGTGAGATTTATATGGGTCACGTGTCTTTGTCTACTGAGGCAGGTCTGAGTATTTCCAGAATTAGTTTTTCTACATTAATTTAATCATTAATCTGATGGAATCAGTTTCTTTAAGCTGCATCCAATCAGTTAGAGGAATAACCCAAATTGTTTTGCCTATTACATGTGCCAAGAATCGACGATTCCTGCCTATCCAATCATATCACTGGATTTAGAAGGTGGAGGTACAGAATAGAACGGTTAGCACACATAGATCTATAACAGTTAATTGTGAATTTAAAAAGTATAACTGAGAGATCCATTGATTACTTTAAGGAGATTAACAATAGCAGGACGGTTATTCGTAACCAACAAAACAAAATGATTTAACTTAATGTTTCTCAGAGATTCTAAGTTTACGAACGCCTATTGGTCTTTAAGAAATCTAAAGAAACAGTAGAATGATTAGTCGCTTCGCTTCGAATTTTTCATTGAGTATGTTTAATTACTAGACGATCTATCATCAAAACATGATAACAAATGGCGAAATACATAAATGCAGCAATAAATATTGTTTTCCTTTTGTAACGAGAAGAGTCTATAAATTGTGCTATTTAAACAACGTCACGGCGTAGGTTTCATATACCTTACACTTTATTCCTCAAATGCGATTACTTTTTTTCGTTACAAACTCGCACATCAACAAGAATGTATAGAATCTTTCTGTTTTACGCACTGTCCAGATAGATAGTATCCCTCGTGTGGACTTCTGGACGTACACCACAATTAATTTTACTATATGTTCTCTACATATATTTCTCAGTACTGACCAGTCAACTTTGTAAAAATCGATACACATCATATGTTAATTTAATATACATCCAGAGATGACTTCACAGTGAAGTTTTTGTCAAGTGTTGATCGGCATTTTTTTGAGCGGCTGCACTGTAAACGGAACAGCATGTACACAGAACACAGATTTCACTTCCGGATCATCACCAAGGCCTTTTTACTCCATGTGCACTGTCGCCAAATTACACACTGACAACCACTCTCTCAGCTCATATTCTCAAGAATAAACAATTACCTTTAAATTCCTACCAAAAATGCATCAATATAACTCTTCAATCACCATCAAAATGAGAGAGGAAAAAATGTTCTATAAATAGACTAGAACTACATTCATGGGTACTGAACTGGAAATAATAATTGTGATGTGATTCCTTCTGTCACAATTATTACTTCCGGATCAGTACCGATGAGTCCCAGTTTATATTTAAGACATGGTGGATGTGTAATATTCTGTTTCGCAGCTATATGTTTACGATGTATCAATGAAATGGACTGGTCAATCAAATATCTAATAGACTGAAGGTTTGTAAGGGCAAAAATTTAAAAACAAGTCCGGAAGATTGACTAATGTTAAGGTCTCTGGAAGTGATGCACATTTATTCCTTTGCATTAGATTGTTCGTAATTTCGACTAGCTCTTTGCGGTTGCAAATTTCAATGATATTGGTACTGATTGTGCTGAATGAATTATATTTGTTACATTCGTCTTCGAAGCTTCATAGATCTGCTTATGAATAATTGAAACTTGTTGTATAGTTATGACAGATAAATATGGACTTCATTGCAACGCACTTTCATAAAGGTAACTATTATTGTGAGCATTTTTTGTGTTCTTACTTGACAATGCGTTGAATAGTGTAATGCGAAGCGGTTAATCTGATTTCGAAGTTGAGGATTTAAGAGAAATTTCAAATTAGTTTTCCTAATTAATGGTCGAATTTTTAAAATGTACATACGGAAAGGGTGAAATGGAGATACCTTTAAATTTTCTTCCTCTTCCTTGTCAGCAGATTTCGTTACGGAAGGTCACGAGTTCAAACACCGCTCGAGTCATATCAAACAAATAAAAACGGTACTGGGCCCTTAGCATTAAGATGATAGTGTTAGTACAGGTCGACCTGGTGACAGGATAATGTGACTAGGTGGGACATGATGCTACAAGTCTGTGGCATGGTGCCCCGGTACCAGTTAAATTGTTAACGCTATGTTACAAATCCAAAAAGCACACAAACAAAACACTGTTTTGTTTGTGAAAATGTACACGCTACATGGCACTTGACTGACAAAATTTATATAAGCCAGGTAAACCATTTTCGTCATAAACTTGTACTGTTAATATTTCGTGAACTTGGATTAATATTTTTTGTGTGAAAATATAACCAGAAAAACGTCTTTAGCTATGTTGTGTATAAATCAGAGTTCATTTTTAAATAAACAATTATATACTGACATTATGTATATTATACCTGTTTATGAAGCGTTAAATGAATTTCAACAAAATTAAGTGTGATTTAAGAGTTCAACAAAAATATGTTTTTTGCTGATATCGACTTGATTACTTCAAAATGGTTTATTTTGTACTTTTGTACCTTCGTTTAGTTTCTAGAGCCGTAAATATACCGGACGAATACTGTAACCAATATAAGTACACACTATAGTATTCTATTATCCGTATGAAAACAGTTATGTATACATCAATAAGCAGAGATTTTATGGATTTTATCTAAATTTAAGGTTGAATTGCATTAACTGGTGCGCAATATCAACTCATTCTGTTGCAAACTCTACAAATAAGCCAAGAAGACTATAGATTCGAAATATAATAATTTACGAATCGAATTCAAAATGTAGTAACAAAATAATCGCTTAATGCAGAAATAAATATAGCAAACATATGGTTATACTGGTATGAAATATATATATATATATATATATATATATATATATATATATATATATATATATATATATATATATATATATATATATATATATATATATATTCTCACAAAATCTTGTCTTGAATCATGTATTGTAAATTTACGCGCTGTTCAAACATTAATTGATCATGTGTTTGTGATTAAGTTTTGAGTTGTGTTTTTTTCCTGATGCTAAAATTGATTGATGATAGTACAGAATACATAGCCATCTGTTACAAAACTTTGGAATATATGCCGATTAAAGGCGATAACGTTAACAAAGTAAACTTGAAACATTTGCTGAATAATAAATCACCTGTGCAAATGAAATTTACACTTTAAAAATGCTTTTTAGTAATCTGAGCAAATTTTTTTCAATGTTTTTGATGCTATATGAGAAGACAAAAAACAATGAAATAACAGTTACCGCATTGTTAATTAATACAAGCTAATTTTTCAGCCTTTGTTGAGTATTTTATTTCTTGGACTTTGATCACTAAATGTATGAAATGGTAGATGGACACTGCTAATTAAATTCAAAAGAACATACGAATTCAGCATTGTCAACTTTGTATAGGCAAATATCATTGTTGAGTTAAACAATTGTATTACTAGTGACACTTTTCACTGGGCTAATACAATCTGGATGAGAATTATGGTGTGCATCACACAGAACTACTTAACATACGCACATCAACATATATTGGAACTGTTGATGTGTGAGTCATGATTTACCTTAAAGTTGACAAAAAAATTCAGGTAATACATCACACTTTGTATTTATTGATTTACTGACGGATGCGTATGTAGATGTGTTCATGACAAGATATTGAATTACTTCACATTACATTATGACTGCCGCTAAAAATATTTTGGATAAAGGAGAGACTCCGTGAACACATAAAACATCTCAAACGTCACTATCATTGGAGATATTACCCAAGAAATCTACCGGTTACAATTCCCTTGTCAAGAGCCTGGTAAGATGAAAGCAGTATACGAGGACTATATGTGTAGGAGAGTGTACACACAAGGACGTGACAAGAAAGCAGTATACGAGGACTATAGGTGTAGGAGAGTGTACACACAAGGACGTGACAAGAAAGCAGTATACGAGGACTATAGGTGTACGAGAGTGTACACACAAGGACGTGACAAGAAAGCAGTATACGAGGACTATAGGTGTACGAGAGTGTACACACAAGGACGTGACAAGAAAGCAGTATACGAGGACTATAGGTGTACGAGAGTATACACACAAGGACGTGACAAGAAAGCAGTATACGAGGACTATAGGTGTACGAGAGTGTACACACAAGGACGTGACAAGAAAGCAGTATACGAGGACTATAGGTGTACGAGAGTGTACACACAAGGACGTGACAAGAAATCAGTATACGAGGACTATAGGTGTACGAGAGCGTACACAGAAGGACGTGACAAGAAAGCAGTATACGAGGACTATAGGTGTACGAGAGTGTACACACAAGGACGTGACAAGAAATCAGTATACGAGGACTATAGGTGTACGAGAGTGTACACATAAGGACGTAACAAGAAAGCAGTATACGGGGACTATAGGTGTACGAGAGTGTACACATAAGGACGTGACTCATATTATTTTTTGTTATCAGGTAATATTATCAATTACAGTTTAAGTTCTGCAAAGGTTTACAAGAACACGAATACAAGTTTAATCTTTTACAGATTACGCACATTATACGCCAATGCATACGAAAAGAATGTATTAAAATAAAGCAGAACAAAATTATATGTTCACTTCGGCTTGCGTTTTTAAACAAGACGCATCAAGAATATTGAAATGATTACAGTCCAAGGTGAATCTCATGCTTGTAATATTTTACGTTTATTATCCAAAACTGTCGCGAAGTACGAAAACTACATAACTTTATAACTTTTACCTTTTTAATGTAATATGTATCACAGAGGCGTAGCGATGATATTTTGCTCCCGGGGACGAACTATAAAATTGGCGCCCCAGCGATCTTGTGACCGATTTATTACCCTTGTTTACTTATTATAATGTAACGTTGTAAGCCTCATTTTGGCGCCCTTGTACCTTGGCGCCCGGGGACAGATGAACCCTCCTGCTTCCACCTAGCTACGCCTCTGATGTATTATCGTGCATCCAATCGTCTTACTACATATCAGTACGATCGATATCATAAAAATCTGTATGAATCATATATACAGTACCAAATGCATTGTCATCGTCAGTCTGATTTTAATTTGGAATATAAGAAGGATTTCTTTTTTAATGGAACCAGTCAGATTCTCGTTTAGAAGATGATTAAGACGGTCTTCTTTCTTAGTGTAATCAATTGTCATCTCTATAAGACAACAAGATGTTTATCGTTCTTTTTGAAACCAGTCTGACACCAGTATCGTTTAGACGATAGGTAAGATATGTGTCGTTGTTAATGACATCAGTATTGTTTAGAAGATAAGATGCTTATCGTTCTTAATGAAACCAGTCTGAAAGCAGTATCATTTAGAAGATAAGTAAGATGTATATCGTTCTGAAAGAAACCAGTCTGAAACTGGTGTTGTATAGTGGCTAAGAAAGATGTTTACCTTCCTAATGAAACCAGTCTAAAACCACTGTCGTTTAGAAGCTGAGTAAGATGTTTTTCGTTCTTAATGAAACCAGTCTGAAATCAGTCTCGTTTAGAAGATGAGTAAGATGTTTATCATTGTTAAAGCTATGCTTGTAGGATCTTCCATCAATTCGTGGTATTGGTATTGGTTTAGTTTTTTTGTGTGTGTGGATCGTTGTTGTAAATTTTAAATTGTTGCTGAGATACGTCTCCTTTTTGCATACCATTAATTAATTCCCATTTCTTATTTGCCGAACGTACCGAATACTATGAACAACAATCAAGTATTATACAAGAAAATCGAATATTCCAAATAAGCTATCGTAGATCAGTATTAAAACAGTCGTCGCGAATAAGACGTTTTGTCTGCCTAAAATAAACTTCTAAATAGTTCGTAATAAGATATTATAACCGTCAGGAATACAATCTATAAGGTATCTGAAACTGGTTCATTGGCATTAATACCATTTATTATTCAGGTTCTATAGATAAAATCTAGATTATATATTAATATATATTTTCAAACCGTTTCTCTAAGTTTAATTGGATATTTCATTTTGTCTGTAACTCATCATCACTTATTATAATAAACATAATTTACTCACTAAATTTCTTTCTGCAAGGGTATTTAAAGACTTTGCATTCCATTTCCGTCCATCAACTCCATTTTGTTTCAAATAATCATTTCATTTCTCAATTATTTTCATGTAGTCTAAAATCTTGTCTATTGCACTGTTCAGGAATAACCAGAGTATTAAAATCTATTTTCTAATTCTTCACTTTTCTCAAAAAACAAGTGAAGCATAGATGTAAAGCGTTGTGTTAGATGAAAAGTATTCAACATCATCTTTACATCTTATCATTGGTAATAGTGAAAAGCGTCTTTTTTACAACAATAAAAAAGAGATACTTACTAGCTGATAATGCCATGTTGACAATTACTGTATTAAGTTTATATTTGATGACAAAAAT
The DNA here is from genome assembly GCA_029339505.1 of Unio delphinus. Taxonomy (NCBI): domain Eukaryota; kingdom Metazoa; phylum Mollusca; class Bivalvia; order Unionida; family Unionidae; genus Unio; species Unio delphinus. The sequence goes on from JAQISU010000014.1 coordinate 6,841,203, forward strand.
TAATTATTAACATAGTTTCTAAACGTTAACAAAATGTTCTTATGTACAAACTTAACGAGTACATTTGGATAGTTTATGCAACGGTTGTCATGGCTATAACGCTTTTTGATTTTGTTTGATAACCCATGCCTTCTAAATCGAATGCATTTTCGTTTTTTCATAATTTGTATATTCGCTACATATTTTTAGTCAAATTATTGTTTTGTTTTTAACTGTGTGTCTTTGGGGGCATTGTTACATAATATATATTGGTCAGCTTCTGAAATTTCATTGTTTCCTTATTGGTATATATGGCAGCATTAAAAAAATAAAAGCCTTGTAGTCTTTGCTACTGGTTGTCAGGTCATCAGTGGTGCCCCAACGGTCGGCAAGACTAATGGATAGATAGAGTCTTTGCTCTATATATTACAAAAATATTTTTATTTTTATGAATGTGTACATGAAAGAACGGCATGTGGTATTTGAAGATCGTTCCTCTTACTTTAAGATAGAAATGCCGTAGAGATAATTACCATGGTTCTAGAAGTTTTAAATTTAAGTTAATTGTAAGTTTTCTTTTTAATAACGTATGTATAAACGTCTTAACTTGGACGCATATATCTAAATTTAACTTAATGTGTTTGTTCTTTATAAACAGTTAAGGGAAACGTTGCCCATGTGTTCATTGTTGTATTTATGTTAACGTTTTGTCGTGAGTGGCAGGGTGACTTTCTTAAATGGTAATAGGGTTATTTGCGGCGTAGCCATGAATAATTAACTCTAAACAATATATCGTATTCTGTGATAGTGTTAGGATAATTGTTTTGTCTTCGGTAGACTCAGGTCTCAGGTCTCATGTGTATTTTTGGCAAACGATAATAATGTGTTTATTTGCTGAGCAGTAATTAATTCGGTTAGTACCTCTCTGGTCTTGTTGTGTTTCGAAGACGCAGAACGCAAAATTTCACTTCAAGTAAGCATCACTGCAATCTGGAGATTTACTATTCAGTTATGTTAGTATCCCTATTCCATTCAGATCTAAGGACACTTCTATATGTTACGAGTAACAACAGTAGTTTCAAACATTTGGTCACACTGCTTTGTTTATTTAGTGACATGGTAAGGTCAATTTAATATATACTTTGATTACAATTTAAACTAAGTAAACGTTTACGTAAAATATGTTAACACGTGTTTTGCAAAACGTAATATTGCGCATGCGTTTTGGAGCACGTCCTTTGTCTAATATTTAGTATAGGTGGATTAATATATTGACGTTGAACCATACAGAACCATCCTTGGTATCTCTTACATGGACCCCATCATATATGAATAAGTGCGTAACACCATCAGGCACAAAGTAGGCAATTATGTCAAAAAGAGAAAGCTGAAATGGTAGGGCCACTAGAGCCAACAGTCTATCCACAACAGTACTGCAGAGCAGCGTCCAGGGTAGCAGAAGGTGAGGTAGACAGAGAGAAAAGTGGACTGACAACATCACAGAATGCACCATAAAATGTTTTGCGGAGACACAGGCATTGGTACATGATCTAGACAAGTGGAGGGAAATAGTCAGATATTCAGCAGCACATTGCATTTGACGGAAGAAGTGCAATTAGAAATATCTCGTATACATAGAATGGATGCTACGAGACATATTCCTTCGCAATTAGAAATGCCTCGTATACATACAATGGATGCTACGAGACATATTCCTTCGCAATTAGAAATGTCTCGTATACATATAATGGATGCTACGAGACAAATTCCTTCGCAATTAGAAATGCCTCGCATACATAGAATGGATGCTACGACACATATTCCTTCGCAATTTGAAATGCCTCGTATACATAGAATGAATGCTACGAGACATGTTCCTTCGCAATTAGAAATGCCTCGTATACATAGAATGGATGCTACGAGACAAAGTCCTTCGCAATTAGAAATGCCTCGTATACATAGAATGGATGCTACGAGACATATTCCTTCGCATATTTCTTCTGAACAACACATTTAACTATATTTATGAAGATCAATAGTAGGCCTACATACTTCTTACTTCTTGATAAGCCATACCTTGCTAACATTTGTTCCTAAATTCCATACACTGTTTAACCCTGGTAATGAATCACATACATTGATCTGGTGATGCATCATATCCGTCATGATGTTTGTTAGTTAGATATACTATTTTGGCTAGATCCAATCCCACCTGGTTTTATTGATAATTCGAAATTTAATATATGGCTTTTAATGCCCTTTGCATGATGCGTTGAGGGGAAAAATATAAAACACGCTTCATTAGGAGAATTGTATTTTGTATATAGATAAAATGGCTGTACAGATTTGTTAGAGTAAATAAAGTAAACAATATGAAAAAATATATAAATGCAAATTGATGCGAAATGAACCCTAGCACTATTTTGTGACACTCTCTGGCTAGATGAGATAGTTGTTAAATTCCCACAATTGCGTTAGGGAGTCCTGAGTGCAGTTCCTCATAATAAGCCCCGATATGTCGATGTCCAGACATAGCCCGGTTTTCTCGTGCTTCATGTACCCTCCCTAAAAAAAATATTAGACTTAATAGGTACAGTATTTTAATTAAACCTTTCGCAATCAGTTGATACAACAAAGCTTATCGAGAATTAATTAATATATTTAACAGATGGACAAGATAATAGATACCGTAAAGTAGTTTTGTATGTAAACCACACAATTAGCATCTGTGCACTCAAACGTTTCTACACATTCAACGTACTACATCAATTAAATCCCACGTTATTATGGCAATATATCGTAATTGTTCAGTCTTGTTGCAATAATAGTACAACATAGTCGGATCCATCTTTACCTTCTTGTGTTCCCATGTTTCGAAAGGGCCTTCGAAACAATCTTCTAACATTGGTCGTTCACCATCCGACACTGTCTTCACAATAACACATTGCAGAGTAGTTCTCAGTTGCTTGCTTGTCATCCAAGAAAACCCCTAAAATAATGAATGTTAAGGTATAACCAAACAATAAGTCTAAATTTTATGTTAATTTATCTTATGAGCATATGTTGCAACCAGGTTTGATTCATTATGGTTCACACTTTATGCAAGAATAACAAAATAAAAAATAAAAGGATTCAAAAATAATATAATAAATAAAATAAAAAAGATTTTAAAAAATTGATTGGCTGAAATGGTTGTCAAGCATTTGATGCATTACCCTAATTTAGATGAATACATAACATTTGGTCAGAAATGTAGATCTAATTTTAATTGAATGGAAACGACTTTTGACCCTTCCCATCAACCCTTCCGGTGGTAGTATCAGATGAAATCCTCGTACAGATTGTGATCAAAATGATAACAAATACACGTTTGTATCTAAGTGGCAACTAACCTACAATGTTTCTATCAAAGTGATTATCAACCTTTCTTTCTAATCAAAGTCGCAGCAAAACCGACAAAGTTTCTAACCAACAAGTATATTATTATTGTTGTTGTTATTGCTTTTATCGTTATTTCATTTGTTTATTATTATAATTATTATATTATTGTCATTATTATTATGATTATTGTAGTTGTTTTTATTATTATTATTATTATTATTATTATTATTTATATTATTATTATTATTATTATTATTATTATTATTATTATTATTATTATTATTATTATAGTTTTGTTGCCACTTGGATAGAAACGTTGTATGTTTGGTCCTTTTAATTATTGCGAACTGTTTTATTATTGTCATTATTATTATGATTATTGTAGTTGTTTTTATTATTACTATTATTTTTATTATTATTACTATTATTATTATTATTATTATTATTATTATTATTATTATTATTATAGTTTTGTTGCCACTTGGATAGAAACGTTGTATGTTTGGTCCTTTTTATTATTGCGAACTGTTTTCAACAGTAAAAACTTATTATAAGCAAAAAGAAGAGCGGAGTGGTTTACTCTAAAATAAGTGGCAAAACAAAGTGCAGTGATTAACTGTATATCTGAAATCAATAATATGCTATTGCTTTTTGCCATCCCATATTGACGTTACATCTAGAACTATGATGGGGGTATTCTAATGATGTGCACAACTCATTAGAATGGTTTTTTTTAATCCGCGGCACGAGGGACTTTCAGCTTGAAGGAACAAAAATATATTGGCAAGGTGCGCAGCTGAAAGTAATTAGGGAAACCTAGAAAAAGCGTTAAATTTTGTAAGACATACTTGCATGATCATTATAGTTTTAACTGGTTTCACGCATCATGTTTCTTAACCGTGGCTGTAAATTAAACTTGGAGTTGCACATGCTTGCTGAAATAATGTAATCTCAACCAAGTAACCCCCCCCCCCACTAAAACAACATCCAATCTTCAGAGTAATACATATGTAAGTATTTGTAGTATAATTAATCTCCTAAATGACTGCATGTATTTGCTCTATTACTTGTATGCATGCAATTTGTTAATAACATTATGTACATTTAATTTGATTTGGTTGTTAGCTTTATGTTCTTTATATGCTGTAGAAAATTGACTGTGTCCAAAATCAAGTTTATTGTCTACCGAATCTGAATCATTGAGTTTGGTTTTATAATGAAAATGTTTAGTTTGAGTCAAGAAATTCTCCATTACCTGTTGTTTACCCCATTTTATATTATAATTAAAATAACATACTTTCTAATTATAACTAAGATTTTATCTTGTAAACTTGTATAACCTTCCAAAATGAAAGTTTATATTAAGTAAAACAACCGTTTCTTAAAATCCTAATTTTTACCTGTTGTCAAGTAAATGACTTTATAATCTTGTTTAATTAAAAACTATTTATTCGTTCTGTAAGATCTTAGTAGAATCAATTGTATTATTGTTTTGTCCAGAATTTCATTTGGGCTGGAATGTATTTATTCAAATTATATAATTCACTGTCTTCCGCTTTAGAAATGCGAATTGCTCAAATACAATATTTTGGAGATAGGCTTTGATTTATAGTTGAACGGAACTATATTACTGGATTATATAATTGTCATGTAACAAACGCTGTGGCATTCACTATGACACATGTCATCACAGGCACATCAACATCTTCAGCGTTAGTTTCAGTTTTGAAGACCAATAAAGCTTTATTTTTCAGAACTTTAATCATCAAAACTAGAACGTATGTGATTATTTGACATTTAATTCCCAATACCTTATTTTATATTGTTTTTTCGTTTCCATCCTAGCCCTATATTGCGGCATGTAACTCATGAGTGATAGGTTCAAATCCCATAAGAACTGAGCTAATATTGTAATCATTCAGATTGCGTTTTGTGCCTTCGTCTTACTCGTGTTTTTTTGTTACCTTGAAATAGGAAAGAGAATTATATTACTGCTGATATTTGCAATACGAATAAAGATTCTACGAAAACATAGTGTAGGCTCTTTGTCTGTGGGAGTACCTATCCGAATGTTTGAGATATGTTTTCATTAGTATTTAAAGCAATCGCTGGAATGGTTAAATTCGACATGCAATGCGAAAATTGAGGAACCACAAAATGTCATTGATGTCAGAGAGATTTATGTATATGCGAGAAATGTGAGGTCATCAGATTTCCTGGGATCTATTTACCAAGGGAATTAAGTCATCCAATGAAATATTTTAATTTTGCCAGCTTCTAAATCACTTGTGATAACGTCACTCACAATCTCACAGTTGAGGATGGATGTGGTTGCGTGGCAAAGAGTATGTTGGCTAGAAAGTACTATCTAAACCGGAATTCAATTATAATATTTGAAGTTCATCTTACTGGAATCAACAATTTATGATGATTACATTAAGAAAATATGAACTCTCTTTAGAGACGAACATCGCCCTGCTTGAGATGAATGGCGTTAGGTCGTAACCAGTTCGGGGAGGTACTCCTTCAAATCAAAGTTTACTTTTCTCAGCGATTTGCACAATGTTTTCTGTTAGTTGGATAACTTTGTTTAAACGTGTGTACATACATTGTAATTTACCACGGTCTGAAATCATCTTATATGCTGATCATTAATAATTTTCAATAACATACTCGATTTTTATTTAATTATATTTTTTACCTAAATTTGGTCAAGATGATTTGACAGAGTTATGCAATTTTTTGTACCCCACTACTGAAAAGTAAACTTGACAACCTGGCAGTCAAGTTTAATTATAAACATATAGCTCACACAACAATCATTTGAAAAACATTCGATTTTATTGTATTCCAACGGTGTGAAGTCACAATTTCTGAATATCATTTCGTTTTTAAGAACAACATTCAGCATACATTTGCTTATATACCGTTACAAAAATCTCTCAACCCATTCTTGAACGTAGTTGCCATGTTTGCGCTAGCTTTCAGACTCTAAATAGTTAAGGTACTTGAATTCGTCTATCTTTGAAAACATTTTAAAATATTACATGACAACCAAGTATAGCTAATATCATAATTAAATTGAAAGACAAATAGCTATATCAAGTATATTTGGAAAGGATCAACAGCAGGGAGTCGCTTCATTATAGATTGGCTTCTGACTACATACATCCATGATTTAAATATCAGGGTGGATAAATGTCACGTTTGGTTATTTTTGCCTCCAACAGCTTTATTTATTTATTAATCAGTGAGGAAGTCTTATGATATGTCATTGATACATCTTGATGTTGCAAGTTTAAAGATATTATTAAAGATAGGTAAATAAAATGAACGTGAAAATTATTTAGTCCATGATTCACGTAGCCATATAAAATAACAAAACTCGTTGTTTATTACACAGCCATTTGAGATGGAACAGTGCATTCAAAAGCTTTATAAATTGCAGTGTATTTTTTTTTTTCCTGAAATAGTCTGGGTTCTTTTAAAATATCAGGTTCTTAGCCATAACAGTCATTCTTTACATGTAACAGGCATATAAAACAAAAATTTGTTTATAATACATTTATTATTTAATTTAGATGTATGGGTCATGGCTTCTGCATAAAGAACCCTTACCTTATCGTTGTTCTTGATATTTAATTTAGGACAAAGCAATAATGTATGGTTTAAGTTGTTCTATATTGGCAAAGTCATTGTGCACTAACAACCTAATGCACATGCTTTTTATTGATTCATTCTGTTCCTGTCATGTATTTCTTCATTTGTTAATTGATAAATATTCCTAAAGAAGGCATCAATTAAATACTTTGTTCAAAATATCCTTCTTCATGTTTATACCTCTTTTTAGATCTTTAGTTTTGTTGACACAATGTAACCGTTTAATAAATAGGTAATATAATATTCATTATTATTGGTAATATTTTGTTACTGGTGGTGGTAATGATAGAGATGCTGTTGTTGCTGCTGTTTTGTTATGAAACCTAATTATAAATCATGTTTCAATCTAATGCTTCCATTAAATAAAAAAGTCCTAAATCAACGGTACGTGTTACAATAAACCATAATTCATCGTGATATCTATTGTTATTGAAATATTACTTTTACGTATGCGTCCGCCGCGGAAGCGGGAGGTCGTGGGTTCGATCCCCGGCCGAGTCATACCAAAGACTTACAAAAATGGTACTAACAGCTGCCTCGCTTGACGTTCAGCATTAAGAGGTTAGTGTTAGGACTGGTCGGCCTGGTGTCAGGATAATGTGACTGGGCGGGACATCATGCTACATGTCTGCGGCATGATGCCCCAGTGGTAGACATCACTATAAACTGCCTCACTGCAGACATCGTAGCGATATGACTCAAAAATTGTTAAAGCTACGTTAAAAATCCTAAACAAACAAACAAACGAACCTTTTACGTATAACATCATTTATCGAATAAACATATTACAATAAACAATTTTTGAAGAAAACTAAACTACGCATAATATCTACAACAAATTATGAGATTCTAAATACAATTAATGTCACAGATGGTTTATGCTAAACTTAACACTGTTTTAAGACATAAACGGACATGCTTTAATGCGGTAATGAAACATTAAAATTGAGAACAGAAGTTAATGGAGAGAATAAAATCAAATATCTGAAATTACATTTTTGACTAGAGCAATAATGCACGTATTATCAATGTTGATTATGAAATTTTGCATTAAATGACAGGCAAAGAAAAAGTGTTCAAGCAATTTTCACTAATTATTAATTAGTGACAGGTTTCAAGACAATACTAATGACAAGGTCAGGCTTGTCTTCAGACGTTATTTAAATGGGAGTACAATAAATACTAAGGCCATTCATTTCATAGATTAAGCTAATACAACTACTGTTCCAATTTATAAACTAAACTTTACCAAATCAGTTCCTCAAAGAAAATAATATAGGATCTGGACTCAAGGACTTTTGATGAATTCAACTTGCAAACTAATTCTGTTTTACAGGCCTGTTCCGTGAGGGCGCGGTGTCATATTATCCTGAAATGTACATTTACGGACGCATACATCCACGAAAGAATGGTCATAATCGCGAGAAATGTGTTCTCCTAGAACACAAGTGGAAACAAACAAAACATGGACGCTTACAACAAATGTAATCTAAAATTGATCTTTTTCGTATGTTTAATAATAATAATAATAATAATAATAATAATAATAATAATAATAATAATAATAATAATAATAATAATAGTAACACAAATAATAATGATTGCTATTATAATAGTTGTAATTATACTAAGACAATTTGTAGTAGTAGGAAGAGGAGGCTGCTGATGTTATAGTGGATGTAACAACATTTGTCGTAAAAAAATAATAACAATTCATGAGCTTTACCTGTGCTTCTAGCTGAAAGGTACATTTTTCCGCGTATAGGTTTTCCGCGGCTCGATATAGGTAGTAGTGGTTATCCAAACACTTGCTTGTCTGCGGGTTCCTTGCCTTGAAAAAATAGACAAAACATGCATTTCTATCGTAAATATAGGTTACTCAATCAGGAATCACTACAAAACTGTCGGATATATATATATATATATATATATATATATATATATATATATATATATATATATATATATATATATATATATATATATATATATATATACATATATATATACATATACATATATATATATATATATATATATATATATATATATATATATATATATATATATATATATATATGGCAACAACATGAACATATCATAGCCATGACATGTACATATCACAACCTCAATATGTACATTTACTATAACAAGTGCATGTCATAGCGATGAAATGTACATATCACAGGCTCAACATGTACATTTACCATAACAAGTATATGACATGTACATATCATGATCTCAATATGTACATTTAACATAACATGTACATATCATAGCCATGACATGTACAAATCACAGCCTCAATATGTACTTATACCATAACGTGTACATATCACAGCCTCAGTATGTAAATTTACCATAATATGTATACATCACAGCCTCAATTTGAGCATTTACCATAACACCTAAATATATAATTTATGACACAGCACCTTTTAAGAAATAACCATGCTTTTACGAGTTCAATTAAAAGTACAATTCGAGCAGGTGTAGCTTGCAATTTATATTTTTGATTTATTTCATTGTTGTACTCCTAGCTTTTATATGCTGATGTCTTGACCGTTCTACAGTAATCAAGAAATGACGAAAAACAGGGATTATCCCGGTTATAAAAAGTAGCTAGTGAATTGGTGACAATGATAAAATCCTTATTACGTTCAATATATGCGTTAAAATAATAGTATATCACTTTACAAGCGTCTACAACAGCCTTGGGTGATATACTGGTTTTCACAGTAAATGCGTTTTAACTCAGAAAGGCAACTGTATCACCATCAATATTCCAATGGAATACAAACGAGTACAAAATTAGATACACGTCTTTGTTTCCTAATACATTAATACTGATATAATTGGAAAGGATGGATATAAATTACGATAAATGAAATGCAAATCAATCGTTAGTACACTCATTGCTTTGAAATCATAATGCTATGTTATTTTTCTCTTCCTCAGACATGGTAACAATATACAGACTGAGTATAGTAAAGCCTAACTGTCTCAGAATGCAATAATTCTTTCATCTCTGTTACATTTGGTCTGATATAGAAGTGTAGGGGCAGCAGCTGCTTTCTTTTCACCGAAACAAATAGTTGCATTTACTGAGATGATATTCATCAATCGCAATGTCTGGGCAAATGTTCAAATCTTATATGTTCAGTAGTTTTATAATGGAACTTATAAAGATGCTTAATCAAATAATGTTTTAATTTAAATTCCGTTTAAATTTCAGTTTGTGCCATCTTCTGAGGAGCTAGTAAGCTTTATCCCATGATGGAATATATCAGTCTCTAAGGTTTTTCTTGAAGACTGTATGTAACAATATATATCAGTTTCTAAGTTTTTCCTTAAAGAGTTTATGTAACAATATATCAGTCTCTAAGTCTTTCCCTGAATAATGTATGTAACAGTATATCAGTCTCTAAGTCTTTCCTTGAAAAATGTATGTAACAATGTATCAGTCTCTAAGTGCTTCCTTGAAAAATTTATGTAACAATATTTCAGTTCCCAAGTCTTTGCGTGAAGAATTAATATAAAAATATACCAGTCTCTAATTCTTTCCTTGAAGAATTAATATAACACTATACCAGTCTCTAATTCTTTCCTTGAAGAATTAATATAACAATATATCAGTCTCAATTCTTTCTTTGAAGAATTTATGCAACAATATATCAGTCTCTATGTCTTTCCTTGAAGTATGTATGTAACGATATATCAGTCTCGAAGTGTTTCCTAAGTCTTTTTTCAAAACAATTATCTAACAATTTCTCACCCAAGCGACAGAGAAATCTAGTTGTTTTGCTAACCTTACTTTTCTTATCTCAGCCTAGTGATCTCAGACCAATCGTCTCAGTCATGGTGTCCACGTGCTGAGAACTACTTTAACAAAAGAAACCCTTCTCGTCTTCTGCTTTGCCATAGTTGTTCTCTAATAAAACAACAACAGCAACAACAACAACAAATAATATATAACAAAACATAGTTACTTTTGGTCAATCTGTCTTAGAAAACACACCAAACAAAATCATTTTTATAGAGACAAATACACACACGCATACTATTTCGAAGTTTTGATATTATGTTAGTTCGTTCTAACTAGCATGATCAAGTTTATCCTATATGCAGGACTAGCTCAGTACATTTTCAGATCATTAAATGTAGCTAAAGCAACTGAATTAGTTGTAAACACTTCGCGTGAAACATTGTATATACTCTTAGCTACATTTGATGAAACTGACCTGAAAATTTACTGTGCTACAGATAAAATAAAATTCTCAATGATGTGTGAAATGAACTATGCCAGAAAACACTGATCCATGCACATAAGACTATATACCTATACACTGCATAGCATTCCAATTCTCTAAACAACACCGAAAAACTTAGCAACAGCCAGAAATGTGTTATGTCAAACACGCTCTATTATAACTTTGTTAAGCATCTCCGTTGTGCTCCAGCTGAATATACCTACAATATTTATTGCCAAATAATACACTTACCAGCCAGAAGGAATCAGTTATCCCTCAAAAAACTAATCCACAAGCAAATTTCACTACATCACTTGCCATATTTACAAGACAGAAATATAAATTTTCAAAGAATGAGTGAACTTGAAAGTTTAGCACATTGTTATCCTCTGGGGTCCGCATATTTGTTGGGTGACGAGGGTCTTTTATACGGGAAGGTGGGGTACTCAAAATTGGAAATGATGAAAAGAAACAGTTTTTTTCTAATAAATTATAATCATTTATTGTTAATTTTATATAAGATCCATATATTAAATGTGATAATACCTCATTACTATGCTACGTTTTATGTTGTTATTTTTCCTTGCTCACGCGTATGACCTGTGTACATCGGACGCAACGGTCACATCACAGTCATCATTAGCTTATTTGTATTCATGCGCCACATGCAAACATTGCGACGTGCACACTTTTAAAGAATCCTTTTACTTTAAAAGATAATATTTGGTGAGAAAAATAATCTACGTTGGGGTTTGGACCGAGACAACGAAATCCCAGCCGCGGGGTTACATTATATGTCTCCCCACGAGGCTTGTCCTATAACCCCTAGGCTGGGATTTCATTGTCTCTGTCCAAACCCCAACATAGATTCTATATATATCAGTCTATAAGTATTTTCTTGAAGAATGTATGTAACAATATATCAGTCTATAATTTTTTCCTTGAAGAATTTATGTAAACATATATCAGTCTCGAAGTGTTTCCTTGAAGAATTAATGTTACTTAGTAACAACATGTCAGTCGCTAAGTCTTTCCTTTAAAGAACTTATGTAACAATATATCAGTCTCTAAGTCTTTCCTTGAAAAATGTATGTAACAATAAATCAGTCTGTAAGTCTTTCCTTAAAGAATTTATGTAACAATATATCAGTCTCTAAGTGTTTTCTTCAAGAATATATGTAACAATAAATCAGTTTCTGTCTTTCTGTCAAAACTTTATGTAACAATATATTAGTCTCTAAGCCTTTCCTTGAATTTATGTAACAATGTATATCAGTCTCTAACTCTTTCCTTGAAGAATTTATGTAATGGTAACACTATATGAGTCTCTCAGTCATTCCTTGAAGAATTTATGTTACACTATATATGTCTATAAGTCATTCCTGGAAGAATGTATGCAACACTATATCTGTCTCTAAGTCATTACTTGAAGAATTTATGTAACACTTTATCCGTCTCTTAGTCATTCCTTGAAGAATTTATGTAACACTTTATCCGTCTTTAAGTCATTCCTTGAAGAATTTATGTAACACTTTATCCGTCTCTAAGTCTTTCCTTGAAAAACGTATGTAACAATAAATCAGTGTCTAAGTCTTTCCTTAAAGAATTTATGTAACAATATATCAGTCTCTAAGTGTTTTCTTCAAGAATTTATGTAACAAAGAAACAGTCTGTAAGTCTTTCCTTGAAAAATTTATGTAATGGTAACACTATATGAGTCTCTCAGTCATTCCTTGAAGAATTTATGTAACACTTTATCCGTCTCTAAGTCATTCCTTGAAGAGCTTATGTAACAATATATCATTCTCTAGGTTTTTCCTTGAAGAATTTATGTAACAGTGTATCAGTCTCCTCCAAGTCATTTCTTGAAGAATATACGTAACAATGTATATCAGTCTCTATGTCTTTCCTTGAACAATTTTTGTAACACTATATTAGTCTTTAAGTCTTTCCTTGATGAATTTATGTAAAAATATATGTATTTAAGTCTTTCCTTGAAGAATTTATTTATGAAACAAGAATATTTTGATTCACCAAAGCATATTATACCTACTTTAATCAAAGCTAGCTTTTAAAAACTACCACATATCTGCTGTGTATGTAAGAATTGCACTTATTGTCATATCAAAACGTTAACGTTGATAGTAAAATAGCAAGTATACATTTAATATATTTTTCTAAGAATATCCACAACGTTACCAGCTTTTCCTAATTGTCATCTTTACTCCTATTAAGTCTCTACATGTTTAGTCATCGATTAGTCCTTAACATGTATAATTTATAACAACTTAAGGTTCTGAATATTGTAATATGAACTGCATATCATTATCTTGGTTACTTTTAGGTTTTTCTATCTGTTGCGGTATTTAAAAACACTTAAGATTGTATTGCACATCTCTTGGAGTATCGGAATCCATATTTATTCAATCAACCTAATTCGAGCTTATAACGCAATTCTTGATATCATTTACATACAGAGCAAATAAAACAAGAGATGGAAGATCGCCTTGTCTATCTTTTCGATTGCATGAAAATAGACCCGATTAATCTTCGTTGTTGAACACAAGATTTCATATTAATATACTTGTTAAATGTTTCCTTGAATATCTTCTCATATATAGCAGCAATAATCATATCACTCAAATAACCAACTCTTCCTACCATATCGAACACCTGATACAAAATTACAAAACTACAAAAAATGTTTCTGCCTATAAATGTTCTAGTAAAGAATCAAGATAATAATAGTATTAGTCTAAGAGTATCCTTTACAAAAACATACATTGGCCTCAAAGAGCCAATAGTTTCCGTCTAACAACGCATATTCCGTTGTTAGGACGAACTATAAAAACTTACTAAGACAGGTAAGGAAGGTAAAATGAATGTAACTGGCAGGGGCGGACATATTTGCCTGTTGAATATATATTGACTTACTCATCCCTGCAGTCCAGGGATCGGAAAATTGGAAAGAAAAAAATAATCTGCAATTAACTTAGAAGTGGAACACCGACTATGGCCAGTACTACATTACATTCCATGTTGTGACAACACAATCTTGAGTAGCAAGCAACTACATGTTATCCTTGCATGTCTTGAGGTATATCAGAAAAACATAGTAAAAGCACCGGGAACATATATATCTTTAAAAAAAATGTAAAGTGACCGAAAAAGTATGCATATTTTAAAGTGTAGAAACATTTTCAATTTTTATACTGAGGTCGTTGCTAGGAAACAGACAAGTAAGAACTTTACCATTACAACAAACATAAAAAAATGATAAGCACTTACAGAACCCCATGCATATACATTCTGGTTGTAAACCAAAAGCTCAGGCCAGTTGTTAGCAAGGAAATAAGAGAAAGGTTTACACTGTAGTCTTGTTTTGATTTCAAGCCTTTCTGAAATATTTCCAACATCAAGGTCCTACACAGATGAAAAAAAGAACACATTTTGTATATATATATATATATATATATATATATATATATATATATATATATATATATATATATATATATATATATATATATATATAAATATATATATATCCTCATTTGAATGGCTATTTTTAGAACTGATATCACTGCTTGTGCCGTTTCAGAGAGACGTAACACGTACAAGCACCATGTAAAGATTAAATGTCGATCAAACATTCAAAGATCATGAATCTGATTAGTGATGATATGGGAACATAATAATCACGTTATAATAATGCATGTAGGTACTAGCTGACATTATTATTTATTGTAGTGATAATGTATGAACTAGTTGAAAGCTGTGTAGTAGTATCACACTAAGCCCCACCCCACCCCAATTCTAAACTGTGTAGCAGAATGACACTATGCCTCAGCTATGAAGCAATCTCTCTCTCTCTCTCTCTCTCTCTCTCTCTCTCTCTCTCTCTCTCTCTCTCTCTCTCTCTCTCTCTCTCTCTCTCATAGAGTATTCTATATTGTTTTCGCACTAACTGAAATAACCTTCATTTCCGGGTAATGGTGGTACACAAACATTTTGTGGTCAGGCTCCATCCAAACTTCTATTGCACGCTTATAATTATACATTTCTATGGCCCGTCTTCCTCCGGGAAATGAGTACGGCTGAGACCTGGCGACGTGGCCAAAATGGGAACATGGCACATGGATAAGGCGTCCACCGCACAAGATCACCTGTAATAAGTACTCATTCTGTGTTGAAGAATTCTCCTATAACATGCTATTTTTCGGCATCAGTTTAAATCTCGTTTCCTAAAAACATCACTTACATTAAATACAATGTTTGGGGATAATAAATGGCTTATGATTGATTGGTTATGATTAAAAGAACATTCATTTAGGACACTGTATTAAATTTTTTTTATATTTCTTGACAATTAAAAAGAAACAGTGAGTTAAAAACGAACATGTAACATCTCGTATGTGAAGTATAATAGAATAAGCTCATTGTAAAACAACAACCAATGAATACAACGATTTTCGTTGCTCATTTCCACTGTCCCATGACGATTTACGCTCACATGCGTCCCATGCTTGTTTATGAATTTTTTTCCATGCATGTAACCAGACTTGATTGTATAGGGCACTTACCAATACACATCGTGAGCCCAGTGTTATGAATACTTTACTGTAACACGTATTTTCGAACAGTATGCATGTCTCTCTGTAAAGATTTATTTATTTAGCTTTAACATTTTTTAAACCCTCGTTGTTTTCTATTTGTGCAAGTAACGATGATTTCCAACTTCCATGAGAATAGTTTCAAATACTACCCCACTGATTATTTTATTTTAAAATGTCAGCAATAACAATTTACTGATAGTTTTAATACTGCTTTGAGCGACTGCAAGCAATTCGGAATAGATGCGTGCTCTTGCAGGCAGTCGCATCTAAACTAATTAGCTAACACCGACAGATAGACTGGTTACAATCGGTATAGATTCGACAACAACTCCATTTTGTACACCTACTATTGATGTTTCCCTCATTCTAGTCACATCAATATCAACACCCGTTTACGCAGCAGGACCACATATTAGTTGTATTTCCCGATCAGCGCCGTTCTCTTGGTGACTTACTCTCACAGCTGCTGATCGATTATATTTTGACATCGATAACTCTGTGATCAATGTTTGTTCTTCTACTAATAAAACAATCACGTATTTTAATTGTATGAAGGGCAAACCTTGCCGTGTCTCATCGACAGATGGTACTGGTATACGTGTCATACATTTATAAAACTCCTGCCTCTGGAAAAGGTAAATCTCGAACGATAGTGCGTTCTTATTATCTGGCGCTTCTTTCATGAAATAAAAACTGATAACGTCGGTACCTTTTACATCTTACTATCATCTTTGCCCAATACGCATACCCGAACAAGTTATCGATGTTGTAAAGCAGTCGAAACCTTCTTCGTTTTAATTCAGTTAGCTCTGGTGTAAATTATTCGTTGGTGAAGTAATTTGTGGTGGGTGCATCGGTTTTGCGTTTGCTAGTGCAGTTAATGCTTGAGATTTTTCGGGTGCACAAGCAATGAATCCAATCTGGCCTCGAGTTGTTTGTGTTTGATCAGGTGACTCCGTAGAGCAATTTTTACTTGACCTTAACAACATTATGTAACAGTTTATACGAAGATGTTGTTGCACCAATTTGAAGCATTTGATCCTCGACAAGTGGAGAAAAGCTGTTAATGAAGCTACGGTCTCCTGCCAGCTGATACAACAAACAGTGGTTAAGTTCCTCAATCATATCATCCTCTTAAACACAAACGTCAAAGATCAGTGTTTATTTATTCTAAATGAATTTAATGTGGCCAATAATGATATTTTTTGATGCAACGATATAAGGATTTACAACACAAAAAATATTAGGTTTGTTAAATCGTGATACTTGTTGTACATAATTATAATCAAGATGTTATCATATTTCCATTAGAAACCACATACTTTTACTTGCATTTCAGTTATATTCTGGACTCTCAATGTGTGATTTAGGTGCATACACGTATACCACAATGGCAACCAGTCGATCATTTGTTAGAACTGATTCTGCAATAAGGTTTTCACCTTCTTTGAATAATATTTCCATTATTTATCACCATCAAGTAAACACCTATCGCATTCTCTACTTTTGCATGCGTGTTGTCCAACATCAATCAAGTACATTTTTTGTCACAGTCTTACACACACTCTTCGATCAGTATTCCCGAGCATTCGTCTTTAATCTCCCCCATTAAGCTTATTGTTAGCGTTACTAAACAACGATTATTCTTTAGTATACTCGGTGGAATCGAATTATTTGACCAAACCTGACTGTGCCATGACATAGTACACATACAATATCTGTTGATACGCATCAGTAATGAGTATGTTTCGATGTATTACATCTTCACCTGATAATGATAGAGCGGTTTGATCTTCTATCTCGATTAAAACTCACATATAAAGAGCATCGAAAAGTCCAGTAAGAACGATCCAACATAGATAGGTTTTTTCAGTATTACGTTTGAATTTTACTCTCAGTTGTATCGAGTCCCGCATTAAATATTTTATGGGATCAAAGTCCTGGTCAAAGAGGAGCAATATTGTCATGCTTACTATAATATAACAAGATCTAATTCGCTTGGGCAGATTTATTAAACGGTTTCTTTAAAATAGGGCGTTTTTAAGTTTTTATGTGCACGAACATACGCATACCAGCATATTTCGAACGTCTTTGTACAAGTTTGGTAAATTCAGCGCAACCGTAACCTTATATCGGGACAGCCGCACACATTTATCCTTCAGCGTTTCTAATGTCAGCAGAAGATCGTTGTGCGAGTCAACTAAATGCTCAGAATATTCCAAATCAACTTCAGATATGTACCTGCTATCACCTTTGATTTTGTGATTGTGATGTGTTTTTGAAGCTTAATGTGAGCTGGAACAAATTACTAGAACCCATCAACCAAAAATGGTTAAATCATTGCGCATTCTTAAAAGTGTTATCTAGTGTAGATATATGATATACATGCTAAAGTCAACGGGGTAATAGCCGAGCGTATATGTGACTTCAGCTTGATATTACGTCCCAACGTTTGATTTCGATAAGCAAATGCTGATTAATATCAGCGAGACATTACAGCTACATTTGTTAAAACAGTGCATCTTAATCCAATCCAGGTAATGAGCAGTAATGCGCGGCATCTAGCTTGTGCACATGCATGAAAGTGTTATTAAATTTCTCAAATGCACCAAAGAGCAACAGCACATCAGTGCACATATGACGATCGTTATAGTTTCCAACGATTTTGTACTCTAATGCTGACTAAACATTCCTTGCGTATTTGTAATCATTTTATGAAAACCCTTTTCGTGCGAGCGACGAATAAAACGCCTCTTTTGGTGGCCACTGAGTTTCAGCAAGTTTATTCCAATCATTCATGTATTCGAATGGATGCACACATTCTCTCGTCAATCAAATTTGATTTGGTTGGGCAGCATGGACACGTACATAAAACTTCATCGGTTGTCAGGTTGTTCGCTGAATGGTCCATTAATAAAATTCAAAAACTCCAATGAATTGATAAATTAAATGTTTCTGTCCCTCAATAAGCATCATCTATTTTCCATGTTACTGGTGATTAGTGAAACTGCAATCTTTGTACAAATACAGCAAAAAGTGGCTGCGCAAAACTCAAAAATGTTAACACCAGTCCTAATGATGAGAGCTGGTGAATAAAGATACTGAATATTCAATTGTTCTGTAACTTCGATCTACTTAAAAAAATTCTCAACTGGAGTACTCTGGGCAATTCAAAAACCTAGAATCTGATATAAGAGGCATTCATTTTCCATTGTAGTTAAGTACATTTGACAGTGTTTTGCCTGGTTGTGGCATTATTGTTTACTGCAATGTTCACTCATGTCACTACAGTACAAATCCAAATGTGATCGTGTTCCGAGCCTTACATTCATGCATGCAACGTCTGCAAAGATATATTCTGAAATCATACTTACTTTGTCGGTTAATTAACCAAGCAAGATGTACCTCGACTTTCGGACAACTTTCCAGTACGAATGATAGCAATTTCTGCCACAGGGTTCGTCTTTTCGATGGCAAGCAGCGGTACATTTCGTGGGTCAAAATGCCATGAAACTTCATATGCACACATACAAGCGCGTATCATTCAAGAAAGCCCAATGAAGAAAAATTTCTTCTTGATGTCAACGGCAATCTTGGGTTGATTTATATTGGACAACACTTGTAATTTTCTCATATACGTTCGCCACCTCACTACAGCATCGAGGTATATTGCTTTGGAAAGCACGTACTGTTAACTGGTGAGTTTGGATACCACTCTTATATTAAAAACCAAAAAGCCTTGCCTTCATACAATAATCATTGCCCTCATAAAAAGCACCCCTCCGTATAGAATAAGTGGACGAGTTTGTTTTCTTTTGCGAATAATAATACACGTATTATGTATAGTTTCATATGTCGCAGAAGTCTGCCCAAGTTTCTTTCCTTCCATGTATAAGGCCACTCCCATATGAACCAATTTATCAATGTGTTCCGATGTCCCGAAAGTGCGCATACCGTTTTGGAGCTTCCTTGATAAATCTGTACCACGCATTGAAGTGAAACAGCGATATCAGTTTATCCATTAAAGCTGGACAAGTCCTATCATTTGGCAGGTTAATGTCATTGCTTGAAGCATCTATAATTCATTCAGAATGCTATGAGAATTGATCGCCTGATTATTGATCGACATTTTTATATGAACTATCGCGGAATGTATTCAGTGCAAAATGTTCTCAGTGTGCCATCAAATGGTATTGTAAAACAATACATATTCTCTGTGCAGCAAGTATATTTATTGATCGAAACTGCTGATACAGTAAAAAAATGAATTGTGCTAGACTCACAGTGTGTATTGAGTGGGAATTAAAATTGATAAACAAGGATGTGTCGCATATGATCTAAAATGTCATAGAGACGGCAGATATTCCGACGGAGAACAGGGACCACCAAGATGCCCTTGGCGTAAAACGAACACTTAAATACTACTTCGTTATTCCTTTACTGATATAATCAAGTCCTTGATAAGGTCAGCAACCTAACCGTATGTATGTTTGAATATATATATATATATATATATATATATATATATATATATATATATATATATATATATATATATATATATGTGTGTGTGTGTGTGTGTGTGTGTGTGTGTGTCCGTGTGTGTGTGTGTGTTTCTGAGCTAACAACACAGGATATGGTACAGTAATTCTGTCTACCAACCATGTTCAAACAAAGATCTGTTAGTTGACCAACTTGTATTTGTTTTAACAACCATGTGTCCACACTTCCTGCATGGTTGAAAATTAGTTTTGATGAGGACCTGTTCGTAATATTAAGATCAACTTACCCTCCAAGACATCTCTAGATTTTCTCCTCCCCACACTTTCATACCCTCGTCGTAAGCTCCGATTTCTCGGAAATAGCTACTGTCAATAGCGTAAGCGGCCCCCACCATGACTGTACCTCTGAAAATAGGTTTTGCAATAAATTAACTTTCTCTTATTCTCACCATCTTTACATATTCTCTTTGAGATGAAGCTTGTTAATTACATTCTAATATGCATAGTGTTAATATACCTAAAACGTGAATGTGCAGAAAGAAAGAAGGAAAGAAGGAAGAAACGAGGAGGAAAGAAGGAAGAAACGAGGAAAAAAGAGAGAACGAACAAAAGAAGGAAATAGAACAGAAATAAAAAAGGATAGAAATGAACAAAGGAGAAGGGAAGAAAGAAGAAAAGAAAGTTGAAAAGAAAGAAGGAAAGAAAGAAAAGAAGACAAAAGGAAAGAAGGAAAAAATGAAAGAGAGAAATAATGAAAGAAAAAGGAACAAAATAAACGAATGAAAATAAAATAAAGAAAGAACTAAAGAAAGAGAGTAAGAAAATTAAAGAGAAACAGAAAGAGAAAGAAATAAAGAAAGAAAGAAGAGAAAGAAAATGAGAGAAAGAAAGAGAAAGAGAGAAAGAAACAGAAAGAGAAAATGAAGAGAAAGAAAAGGAAAAGAAAGAAATAATTAAAGTAAGACAAAAAGAAAAAAACTTACGGCCGAATATCTTCCGCAGTTTTTCCTATGTGGTGTGTCCTGAAATACGTTTCAAAGAACCCTAAACGCCACTCGAACCCATATCTAATAAGATAGTCTTCGTAGTAATTGTATTGAAATGAGTCCCTATGGACTGAATCTAAAATTCCCATAGCAACTGTAGCCCTCTCGTTCTTTATCGCCACGAGTAGAGGTTGTATCCTGTCGACAGAGATTTATTTTTGTTAGACAATATGTCTATCTATCCATCTCTCTCTCTCTCTCTCTCTCTCTCTCTCTCTCTCTATATATATATATATATATATATATATATATATATATATATATATATATATATATAGATAGATAGATAGATAGATAGATAGATAGATAGATAGATACTACTGCTAATAATAATAATGAAGACTTTGTATAGCGCCTAATCTTTAGAACCTCTAAGACCATTACATCAATAATGATATGACTACAGAAAAAACAAATAAAAACCATGGATTGGAAAACATGAAAAAATGCTTAAAATATTTAAGGTTCGAAACATATTAGGTCTTTAAGTTTGTTCTTGTCCTCGAAAAAGGTGAGTTTTAGGAGCACTCTTGAAAGGGATCACTCTTTTGTTTCTAATTTAAATGGGCAATTCAGTCCACATTGCTGAGCCATGGTATGCAAAAGAACGTTGTCCATATTACTTCGTTTTCATAGTGGGAATAATGGGTATACCATTGTCAGAAGACAATCTTGTCAGAAGACATTGTCAGAAGACTATCTTGCTGGTGTGTACACATGGGTGAGGTGGGATAGGTATGGTGGACTGTCATGAAATGTAGCATCGAGAACAAATTTTGTCTCTGATTCTTGATCGAATGGATAGCCAGTGTAGGGTAAATAACAAGGAGAGGTGTGCTCTGATCGCGGTACTCTAAAGATGATCCGATCAACTGTGCCTTGAACCTTTCGACGTTTCTGGGGTAGATATTGAGACGAAAGAGCCAAAAATTGGATTACAATAGTCCAGTCTTGAAAGTAGTAATAAACAAACAAATGTTTTAGTGGCATCAACTGAATGATATTTGCGAATAGAACTGATGCGTCTCAATTCAAGATATGCAGCCTTGCATATGCTCATGACATGTGATGCAGTGTGAGAGTACTGTCTAGAGTAACGCCTAGGTTCCGTACTGACTGTGAGAATTTAATGTTGGTGTTGCTGACCTTTATTGTTTGGTTAAAGGATGTGAATGAGAAATTCTTTATGATCTGATCAGAATGGCCTCGATTTTATCTTCATTTACCTGATTGTTGTTACATGTCATCCATGATTTCACATCAGAAATACATTTCTCTACTCTATGGATGGTAGCATTAACTTCATTTGGGTGTCTAGCTCCAAGAACAGACCCCTGTGGAACACCACAAGATGGATCACCTGGGCTGGAGTTTATTACATGTGCAGGTACAATGTGTGTCCTTTTGATTAAGTTGGACCTGAACCACTGTAAAGCTGTTTTGTGAATGCCAAATACATTCTGGAGATGATGAAGTAATATATCATGTTCAATTTGTGTCAAATGCTGCAGAAAAATCAAGGAGGCTGAGGATTGTAATCTTTACATTATCCAAAGCAGAGAGAATATTGTTAACTACTTTCAATGAATGAAAACATGTTAAAGCCTAAATACGTTCAGAAGGGTAGTTTCAGTACTTTGGCAAAGGTTATACGCAGTCTGTACATTGCTAAAAAGACTCTTTGAATTCAAATAAGATACATGTTGGGTTAGGACAACTTTTTCAAAGATTTGTTATATGAACGGGATATTCGACACTGGGTGGTAGTTATTAAATCGTTATGGTCAATTGTTGGTTGCATCAGCAAAGTCTTTACGATGGCGGTTTTGAAAATTGATTGGAATTCCCCGGATGAGAGAGAAGTACTAATAACATCCGTTAGTGAAGGCAATATTGGGTCTAAGCTCTCAAGCAGTAGTGATGTTGGAATTGGATCAAGTTCACATGACTTTGGTGAACACTTCATCACGATTGTCCGTACTAAATCCATAGAGACAGGCTCAAATGCTCCTAATGGTTGTCGCTGAAGTTCTGTATTGTAACTGTATGGTGACAACGAGTCAATATAAATAGTGTTGTCAAGTGTTTCTTTAATGGTTTGTTCTTTGTCACGGAGGAAATTTGCAAATAGGTCCGGAAGGTCGACTGGAGAGAAGGTAGTTGGAACTAGTGTACATTTTGTCCTTGACATTAGTTTGCTAGTGACTGCGAGGAGCTCTTTGCAGTTGGAATTTTCCGAGATCTTGGTACTGTATTGGGATAATTTGGCTAAATAGACTATGTTTGTGAAGTTCTTCTTAGCGGCTTCATGAATTTGTTTATGAATAGTGAGTCTGATGGAAAGCCAAAGCCTCTCTGCTTTACAGCGATTTCTTTTAGAAGTGCGAAGCTGGTCCCTAACACTGCTATACCACGGAAAACACTTTTGTTTAATAATACTCTGCACTTGGTGGCTGGGGCATGTTTTCAAGCAATGAAAGCAGGCATTTATCAAGTTGTCTTGCTGTAGGAGGTAAGCAAGTTGTAAGGTTTTCTAAGATGTCATTCATTAGTTTGTTTCTATTTATCATACGGAGGTTTCTCTTAGTAGCAAATAAAAGTGGAAGGATAGAGGCTGATACATCGAGATGGCATATAATGCAAAGGAGATCTATTGCAAGTTCTTCGGATACAAGGGTGGATTGCAGAATATTATCATCAAGTCTATGAAGATTCCAGTCTAAAATGTGACCACATTTATTGTTGGGCTGGTTAATTGACTGTTTAAGATTGAAAACATGAATGGAATAAATGAGTTTTGACGTGTATGGGTCTCCAGGACAGTAAAAGTGAAAGTTGAAATCTCCAAGAATTATTAAGTAAAGAGAGAAAAAATGTACTTAAATTTGTTCCAGTGTGAGTGTTGTTTGGTCTAGTTCAAACGATGTGTGGCAGAAATGGAAGGTTGTGTCGTTGATGACAGCAATTCCACCTCTGCGAGAGTGGCGGGGTAACGACTTGATGTATCAAGCGGTGGGTGTTAAATCTGCACACTTGGGCTCATCGCCTGATGCTTTTAGTCATGTTTCAGTCAGTAAGAGACTTCGATATTCTAGTCGTTGATACAATTAATTATTTCTGTGCGCTTTTCCAGCTGCCCTACTGATTGGGCGCTGACAAATGCAATACGCAATAGTATTTCTGGGATAGTTGACTCAACGGTTGACGATTTAGGATGAATTCTTACCAAGTTATCTAAATTAACGGCCGAAGTTTAAACTGTTTATCTACAATGAGCGAAAGGGAGATAACTGGAATTCTTCTTCCTGTTCTACGCCTTCCAGCTTTGTAACAAAGTTCTTTATCGCGTCTGTTTACATTTAAGTGATGGTGAAATGTAGTCCCAGTTAGTTTAGTCTAGAGCACAGTGTACTATAAAGTGTCAAGGTGTGGTCATTTATATCAATCAATTAGGGTCCATCATTACATAAGCGGGTTGACTGAGATCACATGATGACAATTTATTCAAAAACGAAGGATACATACATATATATATATATATATATATATATATAAGTAGTAATATGGGGCACTCTAGCGTCAAGGGAAAATCCAGTCAAAAACAGCTTGGGCTAATCTAGCGTCAAGGGGAATTTAACATGGTGGGCCTATCTAGCGTCAAGGGGAATTTAACATGGGAACTATTTGGGCCTATCTAGCGTCAAGGGAAATTGAACATGGTGGGCCTATATAGCGTCAAGGGGAATTGAACATGGTGGGCTTATCTAGCGTCAAGGGGAATTGAACATGGGAACTATTTGGGCCTATTTAGCCTCAAGGGACATGGAACATGGGGAATATGATTGGTATAGGGAAACTGTCTAGGGACAAGGGAAAAAAAAGGGTGGCAATGAAAGCTACTATCTTTTCGAGACTTATGAGTGACCCTGAAAAGAGCCTTTGGATATTTCTTCTTCTTTTATTTTCTGCCATTGTTCCACCACCTTTTGATTTCACCAATGATTCCCGTTTTCTTCTTCTTTTCTTCTTCGGGAATCCAGTCAGGATGTCCCATAGCTCTAAACTTTTCCTGAACTCTCATCCATCTTAGATTGAGTAGATCAAAGTCCTCTTTTGTCTTTTTGTTCTTTTTTTCCTTTCTCTCCTTAGACCAGTTTTCTTTAATCTGGATCACCTGTTCTTCCATCACCATTCTCATCATTGCTTCTGCTTTCTTTAGCCTGTCTAGACCCCACTTCACATATTCCCACTCTATCAGATGTAATGTTTCTTCTAGAAAACACCTGACTTTGATGACATGATCAAGTGCTTGCTTCAAGTCCCATATTCTTATATATTTTCTTTTAATACGTCTTCTTAATTTCTGGTCTTCCTCCTCTATCATACCTTCTAATAAATCTCTTGCTAATTTCAGTTGGCTTACAAAGCCATGGTTACTCTGAAATTCTTCCTCAAGTCTTTCCACTTGATATTCTGCATCAAGGATCCCAAACCAGCTGTCTCGGAGTTGGATAAACAATTCAAAATTCATCTTGATGTGTTCAAAATTGAATGGCTCCAAGGACCGAAGATTGCGTATATATATCTTAAGCACGGACGTGAAAGTAAACACCCCCTACATTCACTTGTCATATTAGATACTATTCACAAATCCTATTATATACTATCCAAAATCACACCCTATACTAACCACACACACGGGGAAGCAGCCAAAACAATCCCTACTATATACTATCCAAAATCACACCCTATACTAACCACACACGGGGAAGCAGCCAAAACACACCCTATTATATACTATCCAAAATCACACCCTATACTAACCACACACACGGGGAAGCAGCCAAAACAATCCCTACTATATACTATCCAAAATCACACCCTATACTAACCACACACGGGGAAGCAGCCAAAACACACCCTATTATATACTATCCAAAATCACACCCTATACTAACCACACACACACACACACACACACACACACACACACGGGGAAGCAGCCAAAACAAACCCTACTATATACTATCCAAAATCACACCCTATACCATCTAAATAGAGTCAGTGTTTATAATCACACTACTCCTCTCTCACACCCATTGGCAATTGACATAGTATTTCTTTTCTTGTTATTTGTGTAGCCCTGAGAAGGACTGTTTTTAAAACTTCAAATTGCACCTGGTTAATGCTGGCATCTCCCAGGTCTAGCCCCACACACACATCTCCTACTCCAATCATTCTCCCAATTCACTCTTGTGATTGGGAGTGCAGAGGGAGAATGAGTGGCTTCACTATCCCAATCTTCTGTTTGAGGGATAGTGAAAGCCTCTTCATATCTTCGCCTATTCCGCAACTGTCGTTGTTGCGGCTGAGGCTGTGGTTGTTGCGGCTGAGGTTGTGTTTGTTGCGGTGGGGCTTGTGTCTGTAGTGGACGAACTGGTTCTGGTGGTGAAGGCGTCCTCACCATAGGAGTAACTTGACTTGTTTGTCTCATCATACGGTGAGGCAAGATAGGTCTTCTCTTCTCCTCCTCTTCTTTCCTTTTTCTTTCCTCCTCTTCTTTTTCAATCCTAGTCTGTTCTTCTAAGGCCTCCATTGCCAGTTCGTCCAGGAGACGCCTCGCATTCTCCAAGTGCATCTGAAGCTCTCTTAGCTTTTGAACTCTACTCATCTTTTGTGTTGATGCGTCAACGATAGGTAGCCAGACTGACGAGTGCTTTTTTATATATAGTTCAAGCGCGGACGTGATGGAAAACACCCCTTTACGTTCCAAAAACTTACAGTATCCCTATCATTACCAAAACACGCGGACGTGATGGAAAACACCCCTAGATCCAAGAAACTTACATTATCCCTATCATCATCAAAACAAGCTGACTTTTAAAATAAAACACTCACTCACTTTTATACTTGACTCCTATTAATTATACATTGAACAAGTTATTTTGAAAAAATACGTTGTGCTTATAGACGCACTTCAAAACAAAAGTTAAAAGAGACAGTGATTATAGACTCACTTCTAATTTTTTTCTAACTTCCTCACATACCATAAGCAAATTGAATGATTAATTCTTTTCGAGAATATTGGGTAGCCCTGAAAAAAGCTGTTTTTTGTGTTTGTGTGTACGAGGAAGGATGACAATCTTTCATCGTCTAAGATTGCGTCCTCGTTTGGCTACACTATAGGGTCTGCTTCTTCGGAAAGAGAAAGAGAACTCTTTCGTGTCCACACGACAGTCGACAAAACTTCTGTCTGGTTCCTGCTGCTGTTGTTGCTGTTGCTGATGCTGCTGATGCTGTTCTCTCTGCTCTCTCTGCTGCTTTTGAAGTCGATACTTCTCAGTCCATTCTTCTTTCTCTTTTTGAATTTCCTCTCTGAAGAGTTCTTCTATGAGGTCTTCCGTTACTTGTAACATTCTTACATTCTCAATCTCTTCAGGCTTTGGTATCAGATTGTGTCTGATACGATGCAGAGTGACATAAGCTTCGTTCAGCTTAGCTAGTCTTGAGCACATCTTCGTAGTAGGATGAGTCAAACAATGGATGGCCAGACTGGAGACTACCCCTGCTTTATATGGTTCAAGCGCGGACGTGATGGAAAACACCCCTCTGCGGTTTAGGGTTTTGAAACGTTTAGATAGTTTAATGTGAGGGATAGAAAGAAAAGTCAAAGAGCATTTATATGAATACAAATGTAAAACAAACGACAGACGCATTGGTTTTCAAAACACAACATTTTTATTCAAATAACAAACATTATTTCAAAGAAGAAACATTATTTCAAAGAACAAACATTATTTCAAAGAACAAACATTTTTTTTCTTCCATAACACTAATACATTATCTTTGACATGGTTGACAACGTTGTGAATTAAATTGAGATTTCCACTGTTGGAAATCATTGGGCGATTGATGTACACTACGTTTCCTAGCTAAAGACAACAGATAACCATAATGGTCACAAAACCATCGATCTACTTTGTCATCGTTTCGAGACGAATGACGATCAAAATAAGTCACTAAATGTTCTAAAGAATATCCAAGACTGCGATGATGCAGATAATAGATACAATATTGTCCACACACCATAGAATCTGTGCTTTGTAATTTCACATTATTGAATCGTGTCGTCTGAGCATTTCTTCTCATAAAGTCAATGATATCATCTTCGAAAGGAGGCAATCCATACGAATCAAAATACTCCGCACAACCCTCTTGAGGAAAGTAGACAGCTACCCAGTGAGTTCCTGGAAGATGACTGTCATCTGTGTTGATGACATAAGCTTGATTCTCTTGAGGTTTGCGATGAGGTAGTTCATCTTTAGCACACACGACAGGATTCCAAGAAGCAGTATACGAACTACGGTTCAAAAGATAATAAAGTTCCCAGGTATCCATTTTTTGTTGTGTAGCCTTGTGTTTTTCTCTCCTTTCTTCACAGGTGATGATAAGTCATCAATTCAATCCAGACTTTTTGTTTGAAACGGTCTGACAAGTAACTGATGGTTTGCTTCGTCTCTTTACTTTTGGCCAAGAGAGCTTCGATGCGATCGATTTCTCGAGCAAACAATGGAGGAGAGGAATGATCACGTAAGCCTTTATACCACTGAAGTAACACGTCTTCTTCGGAGATGAGACTCCAAGCATCGTTCAGATAATCATCCAATTTTTCTTCTTGACTCATCATCATACATTTATCGTGTTGAATTTGACTGGGATGATCGATTTGACATCCATAACAATCTTTTTTAATCAGATCCCTCATTTTATCTTCCAAGTGTTGTGCAAAACAAGCCACTAACTGTTGTTCCTGTTCTGGCCGTCTGGATTGCATGATCACTACTTCTTCTTTTTGGTCTTGGGGTTCTGCTTTTTCTGTAACCTCCCATTCCATGGATTCTCCACTATTCAAAGAAGGACAAGGGTCTTCCATAATGTCTAATAGTCTAGAATGACTTCTCTCAAACTGTTAATTTCTATGGTATTATCGAATTCAGCATACAGAATGATATTCACCGTTTCGAGAAGAGCTCCTGCAAACTGAAGTTCCACACGCAGTTGCCCAGATTTTATAGGGTGGAAATGTCCCTCGTCGCTGCCTTGATCTGGAGTGAAATCAAAAGCCCACAACGTGTAACCTCTTGCATAGTCGTCGTAGGAAATACCGTGACTGGTGTTGGTTCCTAACTGTCCTGTGGCTTCGTACAGCGACAAGTACGACCTCAAGTAATTTTTCTGTTCGCCAAAGTCGGGTTCGAAGGGTCTGGTACACAAAGTTTTGCCATCGCGACTGACTTCAATTTTGGATACTCCACAGTGCTTAAACTGGAAAGGATTTTCATTGTGGGTACCATTGAGGGCTGCATTGCTGACGATACCAATGAATAAACGTTTGGGCAACTGTCCTTGGAACAGATGATCTTCAATCTTAGATCGGAGTCCAGCGGCAATGGTGAAAGTTTTGACTTCCACGCGTCGTATCGGATACTTGGCTGTCGTTCTGCTCAAAGTGTGACTGATATCATTTCCCACTTTAGGTAACACTTCCACGCGACGTACGTATAACCTGGCTTCTTGGATAATGGTTTTGAATTCGTTGGCATGAGCCATCAAATGGAAAGCAGCACTACTTCGATTCAGTCTCAAGCGAATATCTACTCCGTTCAGCAAATACTTCTCTTGAAACCACATGTCCAAATGCAAACGATCGAACAGTTCTAAACTACGTCCCTGCAAAGTTTTCTTTCGACGGTCGTTAAAACCCACATTGTGAGGATCGGTAACATTGCCATCAGCATTTACTTCGGTCACGAGTGTGTCGTTAAACTTATCTGCAGTGTCAGGTTTCCATACCACGCAAGCATCTAGATGAGTGTTCTTGGCTTCTTTTCCGTACGTCAAGAGATTTTCGAGGTACGCTCGGTAAGGGTAAGTATCCATGCTAGTGCTGATCAGTTTGTTATTCATGTACAAATCCACATCGCTGAACAAGGAATGCATGAAATTGTTGACAGGAGCTACTCTAGCATTGGCTTCTGGATTGGTGTTGTCCGTTTTGGCTACTTTCACTTTCAAATACAAGTAACTGTTGTTGAGATCGATGTAATCTTCGGGTTGTCCTTTGATTTCAAACTCGATGGGAGCTGAATCCGTCAAAGAGGAGACGGGATGAAATTCGACCCATTGAGCTTCTTGCATGGTCATCATCGTGGGTGGCATGGCAAAGAGATCCAGTTCCGACTTGGAACAGGCACAAGATTCTTGGTGCATCATTTTTTCTTTAGGTTTTTTTCTTCACTTTTAATAATCAAAAATGTCTAAGTCTCGAGCGGTTCTTTTTTTCTTTGTCTTTCTCACTTTAGAGGTACGGAGACTTTTGAAAGGGTGCCTTCGTCGACGCTTTCTACCTTGTCCTTGCTGTGTCGTCAGGGAAGCAGGAATGTCAGACTCGGTACCGTTCAGGGCATTTATAGGACTTTCTCGTCGACCCAAAATTTCTTTACCCGTTTGAAGCAAGGCATTTTTGCCTGCTCTCAAAAAAGCTTCTTTAGGGTTTTGTTTGTCAATGAGAACATTGTAAAGAAAATCTTTGCCGTGAGTCAATGCGGCATCTTTTAAGGTGTGCAATCCTCGTGTCACCATTGGTTTTAAAACAGGGACCACGGAACGAAAGGCTGATTTAAACATATCTCCTAAACCATGTCCTCGTTGTCGAGTGACTCCTTGGTACACAGGATACATCACTTTTTCAGTTGTTGGAGAATCGTTTTTGAAAATGGAGTTTCACTGTGACTTTCCCTTTGGTAAATGGAATATTTTGACCTAGTTCTCCTTTTATAGTAATGTTGACACTGTCGAAATACGACTTACTGACAGGCAAATAATGAGGATGCACAAATTCGCGGTGAACGTGATAGGTATTTCCACCTTCCTCGTCAGCGGTAGTAGTATCTACTTTGAAAGGAATGACACGCAGTAACGGTACAGAGGTGTGTCCTACCACGTTGTACTCCACCACATCGGAGTACACAAACATCAAATTGAGTCCTTGGTTCAATTCTACAGGGGATCGAAAATATTTGGTAAAATCCAAGTTACTGGATATGCCTGGTATTTCTTTTTTGTTCGGGAGCATCTTGAGGTCTCCACCTAAGATATCAAACAATTCAGGACAAAAGGTAATGGCTATTATTTTCTTCTCTGAAAATTTGATCATGAAGCGGCGAGCCACTTTAATGTACTCAAAGGTAACACTTTCTTTGATTTTGTCCAGGGGTTTACCAAACACAACATTGAACCTGCTTGCAATCGTAGTCACTAAATGTTGACCGCTAAAATAGTAGCCTGCAGGAATGGTCAACACATGAGTGGACAGTTGTTTAGTTGTGGGTCCATCTGATTTCTTGTTGTCAATGCCAGTGATGCCTCGTTCATCTAAGGCTAGTTGCAATGGCTTGTCGTACACTTCAACTGTGAAAAAGTTTTGATTTTCGACGATGTTTTTGATTTGTGTCGGGTGTATTATTTCCACTAAAGCTGCTTCCCAATGATCATCTTGATCCAAATGCATAGCTTGAGGTAATTTAGACGTGTAACAACACAATGTGTTGTTAGGAAACACCTCCATGGAACTGTCACTGGGTAACGTTAAGTAAAATTGGTTAATAGTGTTGTTCATATTTCCAATGTTCTTCTGTCCGAGGAGTCACTCGAGGTTAAAGGAGTGTCTAAAAGAGGATTGTGATTGGAAGGGTGACTGTCAGGAGAAGGACTAACGTTGGCCGCCAGACTCCCAATATTGTTACTGTTGTTCCCGTTGTAAGAGTATTTCAGGGAAGGATTGGGAAGAAGATACCCGATGCAACTGCTGAGTAAAATGGTCCACAATTGTTTGTCTCCTTGTTGCAAACTCAGATTAGCAATGGCTGCACCAATGACACAATATACCACAAAGATTTGACAGAAAAAAACGATTTGCGTTTTAGGGACACGTTCTCCACACCACACCCACAAGGATTGCTTTTGTAAATCTTGCAGAGATGACGTGGGTGAAGGAGTAGTCACTGTGGTTGCTGAAGCTGTATTGAAGGGCATGATGGTCACTTCTTTTTATAGTCGATGACTTGGGCAGCGTCAATCCAAGAATCAAAACTAGGAGGATATCCTTTCCAACGTACTTTGACTTCTTTGACACGACGTTTTCCTACTTTACGGGTTCTTCGTTCGAGAATGCTTTCAATGTCGTACACGTCGTCTTCTTTTTTGGTAACACGTTGTAACTCAGGCAAGTAAAATGTTCCTTTTAATACTTCTCCGTTCATGTCTTCCAATTTATAGACGGTAGGATGACGATCGCGCACTCGTCCAGTAACACGAAACAATTCGGTGGTCCAATTGGGTAAGTAACCTTTGTCGAAAGTGCGTTTGGTTTTGCCAATGCGTACCCAATCTCCCGGGGTTAACACTTCTCTACCTTTCTTGGGGACAGCCCTCGTCCGGGACGTACCAAACAGACGCTCAAAAACAGTCACTTCGTTGTCAGGTGTCACCTCTTGTGGGGCACGTCCAATGCTTCTATGGTAAGATTGATTGTAGGCTTGGACTAAGTGTGGTAAGACGTCGATGTACTTGAGAGTGTGTTGATGTGTAAAATATTTCCACATGCGTTCTTTCAAGGTACGTTGAAAACGTTCCACGATACTGGCTTTGGTTTCAGGATTTTCGGTGGTGAAAAAATGAATGTCACGTTTTTTTAATTCTCGTTGGAAAGCTTGGTTCAGAAATTCGGTGCCTTTGTCGGTTTGCCATCGAAGAGGGTGACGACCACTTTGTTTCAACACCAGTTGCAAAGCTCGTACTAACTCTCCGCTCGATTTGGATGTCAATGGTACGACCCAGGCAAATTTAGAAAAGACGTCGATGACACAAAACAAATATTTGTAGCCACGATTGTAGGTGGCTAAATGAGAGACATCAGCTAAATCGGCTTGCCATTGATGATCGATGCCTTCCACTTGAGTGCGACTTCTGTGAAATTTTCGTCGGATGGGCTTGTGTAAAGTGTACGTCGCTTGTTCTTGTAACCATCGTTGTACTGATGGTAAACGGAGCTTTTTCAGGCGAGTTTTGGCAGCACGATACAATTTCTGAATGCCTCCGTAACCTGCAGGGTGAGCTGGATCGTAGTAAATGCTGGCTAAGACCTTCTCCATGGTTTTTGTTAATAAGGGACCCACTCTTCGAGGATATTGCTTTGGGTGGGACGAAATGCGGGTTGTTTGGAAACGGTTTTACGTGTCCGATGTGCCACAGGAGTTGACGTCGAGGGTAATGGTGGTGGCGGAGGTAATGGGATAGCTTCTTTGGCCTTCTTTTCTTTTCTCACTTCTGGTTTCCTTTCTTTCTTTTTCACATCTGTCGAAGAAGGAGTAGCCATCATCTTTTTAACCCAAGTTTTGAGTTCTTCTCGCGGGGGAGTGGGAGAAGGGGTTAACAAGGAAGTGGCAATCTTACTCGGAATGGGAGTAGCAGTAGGTGTTTGAAAGAGATCATGGGGTTCTTCTTCCTTGGGTAATGGTGGGGTAACGTCTGTTTTAACTGCTGTAGAGGGTGAGGGTGAGGGTGTCGGGTTATTCATTAGAGCCTTAAAATCGGACAAAGTGGGTTGAGCTGTTTGTTCCACAGCTTTCTGATGAAAGAGTTGTAGCCGTTTCAAGAGTTGACCGTACTTTTGTGATTTTTCGGTTTCGGATAAATCGTGGCGATGGATCAAGGATTGCAATTCGTGTTGTAATTGCGACATCTCAGCCAAATTGGGATTGGGTGGTAAATGGGGGGATCGTTGTTCTTGCCAATGATGGTATTCCATCCATCGTTTGTAAGGAACCAAAGTTAGTTTTCGTCCTTCCATGGGCTTTCAAAGGTTATGTCTGAGATTGTGGTGCTCCATAGTGTCCTTTTATCTTCTACCCATCCCTTGGTTAAACCCTTGGGATATCCCTTGGGTCACCCCTTGTAGCAAACCTGGTATTATGCCTGTCAACAAAGGAGCAAGAAAGGGTAAAAATCCTCCGCGTTGCACCAACATCTTTTTCTTTTGACGGACGGATATTTTCTTTTGAACCATTTGACGAAGAACGTGTCGATGTTTGGCGAAGCATTTTTTCTTGTGTGGAGACAAAGGTATCGTGCCTTTCAAAACATTCAAACAACATTCACACACGGTATCGATGACATCTTTGGAGGCTGTTTTAATGATTTGTTTTCGCATGGGCGGAGAGGCTTTGGACAGGAAGGACAACACGTCTCCGTGTTTCGCTAAACGAGGAGGTAGTCCTTTCCTTTTCTTTCCTTTGTGGGGTGAATAAGAATGTTTTTTGCGAGGTGACATCTTTGCTTGTTCGTTCCAGAAATACACTGATGTCAAAGAATTGGTACACACCCTCTTTTATCTTCTTTTTTCTATTGGCTTCTCCAAAAAGTAGCGGCATGCTTCGCTAAATCCTCAAAAGCAGGGCTAAAGATACCAGTTCGGTTATTAGCTGCTTTGTCTAGTTTCTGCATACCTTTAATAAGACCAATAAATATGCCTCCCCTTTGATGACTTCTCTTTTTCTTTGGATGACTGTGTCTTTTTACGGGAGGACATCGTTGTTTGGCTTTTGAGCGTTTGGTAGGATGACGAGATTGTCTTTTTCCTTTTCCTTTTTGGACGGTAGAACGTCGAGGGTGATGAGGAGGCATCCTTGAGTGTTCATCAGTGGTACAGAAAAAATACTGATTGACGTCGTGGTTTTCAAGTCATATTTTTATACTGGAATGCGTCGCCACTGATTATCTTTGCGTCGTATCAACTTCATGGCAGGTAACACACGTCGTGAAGGAGTTCGCAATGGACTCAATCGGGACAGTTCTTGTTTGGACAAATCTAGTAAACTCTTTAACATGCCAGATCTTTCTTGGACTTTGACTTTGGGGGCAGGTACTTTATGAGCAGCTGCTACTGACGCTAAGGTGGACGAGGGTGTCTCTGGTGGAGGAGACGTTTTGGGAGACGCAGATTTCCAATGTTTCATCAAATTAGGAAAAACGGGTGTCAAATTGGGTTTGGCTGGCATCACCCGCAACGGAGAAGTGGCAGCCCCTGAGGCTACTGGCAACGTAGTCCCTGCCAAACGTCCTTGTAGATCTTTTCTTACAGGTCGTGGTTGACGAAGGTAAGGTTGTGTCCTGGCCGAAGTGCCTCTTTTGCGGGTGACCGCTTTTGTCTGTGGACTTTTCTTTTTCTGTGCTTTGGTCTTGGTACCCTTGTTCTTTTTCTTAGGGGTTTGTTTGGCTTTTTTTGTTTTCTTCTTGGGGTGAACTTTGGGAGTATTGGGATCCCATTTTAAAAGGGAACGAATGATGACACCTCCTAGAGAACCACTACCTCCAGGTTTCAATATGATTTGCTTTTTGGTGTGAGTGTCAATGCGAGGATTGGCCAGTTGCGTCAAGGCTACTTTGTTTCTGTCAAAAAAGCGTTTGGTTTGATGTGGAATGTGAATGATGCCTTGCAGTATTTGACGTGCTGTCACCGTAAACCATCGTAAGACTTCTTTGAGACTGGCTTCTAAGACGTGAGCACGTCTTTGTGGATTTTTTTCGCGACTGATGCCGTACAAGGCACGAATCAATTTGATCGGAAGATGAGACTGAAGGGACGTCATGTTGACGATGTATGAGACCAGGTCAAAGTAACCCAAGGTTTTTATAGATTTTTTTAGTGCTTCATAGTGTTATGTCGACGAGGAGGACGTGTACACGACAGGTCCTCCGTCTTGACACCAGTCGTGAAACAAATCGGTACGAAATCGCAAATAATCAGGGGTAGTGGGTTTTAAATCCACGAGTAAATAGGCGTGTGGCGTTTGAGTGGCATCATCGTACGCATGAGTTAGCCAAGGTGTTCCTAACTGTTTGGCTAAAACTTTCACTTGTGATTTATCTCGAGGACTTTTAAACAAGACCACGTAATGAGCATTGAGACTAATGGTACGATGGGCTTTACTTTGTTGAAATAAATTTTGTGTAATGTAAATGACACTGGCATTACGATGATGCCCTTTACGTGTAAACCACAGTTTAATTTCTTCTTCGTCTTCTCCTAACATGTCATCAAAAATAACCCAATGAGTTTGACTAGGGTCAGACACGATCCCCTCGTCTTCTTTAGGAATGCCTGCTACAAACACAATGGAATCACCTTGACTTTCTTGCAAGAGGCTGTATGCCGATTGCCACTCTTTGTAACACCACACGATGCGTTGAGGTGGACGATCGATCAAATGATGTTTATGTTCGATCAAACGTTTGACAAATTCGGTTTTGCCTGAACCGCTCGGTCCAGCAATTAACATGTTAAAAGGATGACGAAGATACAAGGCTTTCCAACTAGCCTGATCTAAGTGTTCGTCAATGACTTTGAATGTGGAGGAGGAAGGAGTAGTAGAAAGAGTAGAGTGAGCCATAGTCGTGTAGTGGTATGTCAGTATTGACACAAAAACAGACAAGACAAGAGGTTTTTATACTTTTTTCAAGACACGTTTATTTGAATGCATGTTTAAATTTGAACAACACGAAAACATAAAAGCCAAATGGATAAATACAGGAATAAAATACCTAGGCAAACGATCAAAGTGGAATATAAACAAGTCACTGTACAACGTGGTTTGGGTAACGAAGGTGTCCTAGAGGTAGTATGTAATGTTCTTATAGTCTCCTCTACAGGGGGTACAGTCACATAGGTGTCTTCTCGAAAGGGTCTTTGTGGGGAAATGTCCATGACAGTTTTGTCTTGAACAGAAGGATTGTCTTGGGTGATAGATTCTTTTTCTTTTTCTTCTTCTGGTACTGTTACTAACACAGGATTAAAAGTGACTTTTTTCACACGACGATACATTTTAGGAACACAACGCTTGGGCATAATGGGATACTTCGTTTGTCCAAGCCTCAAAATCCCAACTTTTCCAGTCACGTACATCTGTCCAATGAGGGTGTAAATCACAAGCTACACACACATCTTCGTACACTGCTTCCGTACGTAAAAGTT
The DNA here is from genome assembly GCA_029339505.1 of Unio delphinus. Classification (NCBI taxonomy): domain Eukaryota; kingdom Metazoa; phylum Mollusca; class Bivalvia; order Unionida; family Unionidae; genus Unio; species Unio delphinus. Next base: position 6,878,727 of record JAQISU010000014.1, read on the forward strand.
GACGAATCTTTTTTTCTTGGAAAGGTCGAGATGTATCCAGATGAAAGCGTAAGGCTTTGAACAGAATAAGTCTCTCGTGGACATTTAAAGGAACCACCATACTGTCTTATTTTTTTGATAGGTAGTGTTCGTAAAGTGTCCACAAGGAATCGGCAGGTAAACGAAATCCCAGAAAGCAAGTCACTAAAACACACACGACACGTCGACCCCAATTCATAGGGTATAGTTCTTGCAATAAGTGTTCGTAATCTTTCACCGTGTGAATCTTCTCATTGATATCCTTCCACGGAATCTGTTGGATCACCAATGATAAAGGTTGTGGCATGGTCGTTCTCTTTTATACTTCTTTAGGTCGAAGATCATCAGTGTAGATTCAACCCAGAATTAAACACAGAATTAAATTTGCTCAAAAAGCGAAAGTGATTAATATAACGTGTAATTTCGTCCCACTGCCATTCAGGGTAACGGTTAAGAAGGATCAAAGCATCTTCAGAGGTAAACGTAGTAAATTGGTAACAGAGCAAAAAAATACCCTTGATCCAGAGAAATCTAACACGTCGGTTAATTTTTGTCACTTTCCTCTTGTGAATTTCACGACACAAAAGTTCTACAGTCACCCATTGCGATTTTTCTTTAGCAAGACCCTGCCAAACGTCCTTGTAGATCTTCTCTTGCAATTCGTAGGGTAATCCTTGAATATAATGTTTTATATTATATACTGGTCTAGGCGTGTTACACGACATGGAGTAGTAGTGTCACTTCCAATCACTAGGTCCCACTAAAGGTAGGTATTGACAATTCGGAGACCATCGAGCATGTTCCAGGTAAGCGGAATCTTTATGTTCCCACTCGTAAATGGATACACCACAACTGAAACACTTGACTTTATCTCCTTCGCCCAAGTAGAAAAATCCAGCTCTGGCTAATTCTTCAGGAGTTGGTCCAGGCAGATATTTTGGCCATTTATCTTTGAAGGTTTGGAATCGACTTTTAAAGTGGCAGTATTCAGGCAAACTCGTCGGGAACGAATATTCGACTCTCCTCACTTCAGTTCGATGTAGGTACGGTGAAATTCCTAGGAGTCCACGATAACGTGACGCACCGCTTTCGCATCCCTCAGGTTTGACACGCACAGCATCACTTTCCAGGGTAGATATAGGGGTAGTAGTCATAGCAAAGTTCCCACGATATCCTGCTGAATCGCTAACGTCACAGAGCCTGGCATCACTACAATCGCAAGGTTTAGCATCGCACTCCACTTGAGAATTCCCAAATTTGAATGATGTCTGTTTAAATGGATTCATCTTCTTTTCGCTGGGTCGTTGTAGTGATAAATGAACTATTGGTCTTGGACGATATCCCTTTTTATATGCTGCCCAATTTTGACGTGACCGTACGGTAGAGTGAAGTGATTGGGAAGTCGTACTCTCTTTTGGTACACGATTTGATAGACTTTTTCCAAAGGTCGGCTAACAATTTGGTGTGTGGGTAAACGGACAATCTTGTGCGGTTCGTGGGTAGTCACTTGAAACGTTTCATCCTGTCCCGACTGCAAGGCATCTTGTAGTACGTCAAAGTTCACCACTTGACTGGTGCGATAATTAAGAGTCAATCCTTTCACTTTACATTCGGTGTGCATTTTTCCTTGGGGGTCTCGGTATTCGTAGCCGTAATTTTTAGGACCGCCACTTGCAAAACTTAGAATCTTGTCGTTGGGATGTTCATCGGTCCAGGCTCCTAAACGGTCTCCTTCGATGACAGGGTTACACTGGTTCGGTCGGTGAATGTAGATGCAACTGTCTGTGTCAAAATACAACACGCGATCTCCTAACAGTTCTAACACTTCGTACAATTTTATGCGAGCGTGGGCTGTCACGTAAGCCGCAATGATGACATTTCCAAATTTGTCGGCTTCTACAAAGTCTAGTTCTTCTTCGTAATTGACTAAGATCAAGTCCTCACGAATGACGTCCACGTGTTTGATGACTTTGGTTGGGTCGTGAATCATCTGGAAGTAGCGAGACGGTTCGGACAAATACTCCGTCTTGGGTAAAGACGGACGTTGTGCCATTTTACCCCACAAACAATTGAGCATCACTTTGGCAAACGACCGCCTTCCTTCGTTTTTCTCGATGTGGTCTAAAGTGATACCTTCCTGCTCCCGATATTTTTCTTTGAATATCTTTTGGTCTTCGGGAGTGTGACACCAGGAAGGATAGCCACTAGCTTCTTGTTTTAGTTTTAAAAAGGCATCCACGTAGTCTGCAAAAATACCTTTCTGTCTCTCGTCGCCCTTGCAGTATTGTTGTGTTTTGGGAAAGTGGTAAATTTCGTACACTTCTAACAGTTGATATCCCAGGTCCAGAGCTTTAAACAATTCCACGCTCACCCACGTTCCTGTCAAGGCACGTTCTTCCTGAGTGTGATGACAAGGTTGGTCTTGGTTGCACGTTTCGGCACATGTGCGACACAAAGGAAACATCAGTTTTCCTTGGCAATGGTGAGGTAAAACGGGATGGTACAAGTCTGTGGGTGGTAAGACTTTACACTTGATCAATCCTTCGTACTGTCGAATGTGGTCCAAATCAATGTGTTCTGTCATCAATTCTGGATGCCCTACGGGAAAGTGACAATATTTGCAGACGTACGGATACAACGAACACACGTCCAAGTATTTGATTTCTTCTCCCTTCTCCTCGTCCGCTTGGTACAGTAAACAGGTAGCATTCGTTCGTCCTCCGTACAAACTATCCCGAGGGTTCAGGGGGTCCACCCACTTGTAACTTTCTACGATGCGTTTAAACTCGGGATCGGTTTTCAAACGCTGATCGTACTCGTGTTCCCACATTTCCACCACCTGGTATCCTTGCTGTTCTAACTTCAAACGTCGCTGACACGTAGTCTGGTACAAGTCTTCCATGGTTCGTTGTAAAAACTGATTTTTGGTGTCTCGTTGAGGGTAGCATAGGGGACATCCGTGAAATAAACATCCGTTAAACTCGTACACAATCTGAGGGTTTTCTAAGTCCCAACCATCTACCGAATACGTTCCGATGGTCTTTTCGCCTCCTCCGTTGCGAGCGTGTTGGATCCATTTGTCTTCCTTGTCGCACAAGTAATGGAGCCAGCGTAGGGCTTTGACCGAGTATTGACGTTTGACAAAATTTGTCGTTTGAGGACTGATGACCGCTAGAGTATTTTCAGGCATAAAGCGTTTTCGGTACACTAAAGAACATGCTTTGGCAATGGTACAAGCTTCTTTCAAAGGATCGATCCCTCCGTATTCCATGAACAATTCTCGAAATTTTCCACAACAGCGTCGTAAAATGTCCACGTCAGATCGACAGTACTTTAACATTTCTTCTTGAAAGTCAAAGGGGTCCGAGGCGTGAGTCTGGTACCAAGCATAGAAAGCTTCTCGTTGTTCGGTGCGCATGTTGTCGGGGTCGTAGTCGTCAGCCTCAGGCAAATGGGGTAGAACGGTATGTTGATTGGCTTCGGTATTAAAAAAGTGTGGAAAATAACCTTTAGCCATTTCTGTCATTCCAAACGTTTTAGGCATGCGACTTAATGGCATGGCCAAGTAACACATCGAATCTTTAAACTGTACTTGTCCTACTTGCATAGAAATGATTTTGACTCCGTTCAAAGTCACTTGAGGCCGTTCGGTACTTTGTTCCGCATAGTATCTAAGCAGAAATTGCCCATCGTATCCCGAGAAATTGTGAGCCATGACCGTGGCATGGCAATGACAATTGCCGTAACGTTCGATGTCTTCTGGACTCCACGTTTCGTCGATGGGGTTTAGGATCCATTGGGCAAAATCGGCTAGCGTGTTTGACCCTCGAAAGATTTTTTCACGTCCTCCAGGAATCTTGCTGCAGTAAGGGCAATGACTAAAGATAGGTTCTTGGATGCACTGCTCACACGCACGGTGAGCTACGCAGAAATTAGGAATGTGAATACCAGTTTCTTGCATGCATTCGAAATCAAAAAAGATAAAATTCCCTTTCTTCTGGGTATCTTTTGGTTGGGGTTGATATTTTTGAATGAAGCATTCGTGCTCCAAGTCCACGATTTGGCGACAAATGTGACATCGTTTCTTCCCTCGACAAACGTGAAACTTGGCATTACTAGTACGTATGCCTTGTCCACAAGTAGGGCACAATCTCAGCAGTTGACAAGCACTTTTCTGCTGTGAACCTTGCATCTTCAAATGTTGTTGGTAACAGGTAGGACTGACAAAAGTGCGCTGACACACAGGACAATGAACTCTTTCTTGTCCTTGGTCCAGACAAGGTTGTGAGGCCAAACATCCCTCACATTTTGATCCACAATGCTTGTGTTGTTCTCGATTGTTATAACCATAGTCACATTTTTCACAGTAGTAACTGTATCCCAGGAATCCAGTGATACTGGTAATGGTATCAAAATGACCATCGTGATGATAGACGTGAATGTATTTTCGGTCTTTGAAATCGTGGCCTCGAAACAAAAGAGGTCCACGCACTTCTTGAGGGTGTACTTTCAAGGTGTAACGTGGAGCCAAGACGTCTTGCAACTTTTGCATTTCTGGAATGCCACAAGGAGTGTCTTTGGATATCCCCGCTTGCTGTAACAGGAGTTCTGCTTCACTTCTTTGTTTGGCTCGGTCCGATTGTTGAATAGTTTTCCAGGCTCTTTTCCATTCTGCCGTGTCGTTCTTGTTGGCATACGTTCGTCCCACGACGACAGCACGGGCTAAACACATCTGGTCTTGAGGATTGTTAATTCGGACGAGGCTTAGTTTGGTGTTGCGAAGGTTGTCGACCAATAATACTTTTTTGCGTCCTGTCCCCTGGGGAAGAGACACGTGGGTCATAAACAGTGTGGCTTTTCCATCGTCAATGTGAAACTTGTCGTTGGATTGTTGCACATGTTGAATTTTGTCGATGACTTTGGAAGGTGTTAATTCTGATGGGCTAGTAAACTCGATCCAAACGGGAGACTTCAAATTATCGTGATGAATAGAAAGTCTCAAGCGATCGTCTTCTTTGGCTTGACATTGCTGTTTCAGTGCAGTTAACACAGAATCCCACACCTCAGTAATGAACCCTTCTGTATTCTCCAAAGGTACATTGGCCTTGAAATCTTTAAACTTTACGGCATACGTGTAAGCCGTTGTTCTAAATTTTCGAGAGGAACGCTTTTCTGTCTCTCGAATGTGATAGTAATTTTCAGGGTTTACTAAGGGTGGTGCACTTTGCTTGGACGTGGATTGTCTGGGTGTGGATTCGGGCTCACTCATGTCATCTTCAAAATCACTGGCATGAATTTGAGCCAAGACTTCAGCTACTGTGCTAGGCGATACATTACGTTTCTGTCTCTTACTATCTTTTCCTTTCTCCACAGCATGATGTGGCCTTTTCATCTTGTCTGCAAAAAGTCAAATGACTACCTTTTAAAGACCATAATCCCTATATATTCATGTTCGATCCGTGCATATATATATAAAGGGTTAGTGTCTAACGGTTCAGTATTCCTTTCACTCTCACATTGACCAGAACGATGGAAGAACCTACACAAGTGGAACTTCTCATTAGAGCTTTACGTGGGGTCATACGAAAGTTTTCGTCAGACCAGCCGACAGCCTACTCTCCCTCCTATCGAGATAAAAGTCAAGATACTTGCTATATCTGTAAGAAGAAAGGACATTGGGCTACAGAATGTTCAGATCGTAACAAAAATAAAAAAGGCTACAATAGAGACAAAAGTCAAGATACCTGTTATTATTGTAAAGAGAAAGGACATTGGTCTCCAAACTGCCCTAAGAAACAACAGGAGCAGGAGGAGGAGGAGGCGGAGGAAGAGGAGGAGGAGGAGGAAAGAAATTCTGAACAGGAGGAGAAAGAGGTACCCTCCTCCAAGGAAGAACCCCGTCACGTTCACAAAAACAAGAAAAGAAGACGAAACGAAAGTGAAGAGGAAGAAAAAAAGCTGTGACAGTAAAGAAAATGAAAAAACAGAAAGAGTGAAACAGAAGAAAACCTATGAACTTTTTTAAAGTGGTCTTGTGTTATGTTATGTTGTGATATTGAATTGTGACGTTTGTACTAGAATAAACTAAAGAGAAAAAACGTAAGTGTCTCTTGGTTTTGATTTGATAGTATAATTACCTACACTCACACATTCATTCACTCACACGTACATCATGGGTTTTTAAAAACATAAAGGACTTTTGAGTTTTCATTGAAATAGGCAATTGACATAGTATTTCTTTTCGAAATAATTGGAGTGGTCCTGAAAAGGACCGTTGGTGTTTTGTGTATTTAAAACAAAACAAACTCAGAAACGGGATGAAATCCTCTTGAGCTGTCTTAAGCCTTTGCCACGGCCAAGGCCTACTTCGGGACTGGTGGTTCCTGTCAATGATTTGGTAGAAATCACTAACGGTGGTAAGGTAGACGTAGTCACAGAGAGATCGGGTTGTTTCGCTCGAGAAGGTCTTTTTCTCTTCGGTCGTGATAAAGAAGTCTGATACATTTGTTTCAGACTCTTTAACTCAGCTAAAATATCTAAAAGTACCGTCGTAACCGTTTGATTTTCACTATTTTCTTTCTGTCCTTGGTCTTCATTCTTCTCCGCTGCTGCTACTGTTTCTTCCTGGTGTTTTCTTCTTGCTTCTTCTTCTTCCTGCTGTTGCATAAGAAAAGCTTGTTCTTCTACTTTCTGTTGTTGTAAAAATCGCTCCAATGCTTCTTTTTGTCTCTGCTTAAAATCATCGACGTGTCCATAAGAAGATACAGAAGGCAACGAAGGTTCCGGAATAAATTCTTGCGATGTTAAAAAATCCACAATATCCCAGTTAAAATCCACTTCTTCTGGATGTAGATTTGTCATGACTTTAGTAGTCACTGTTGGTCCATGACTTGCTGTCTCTACTCCTGTCTCACTCCAATTCATTGTCTTCTTAGGGTCCGCCATGATTGACAACTCTCTTGAATCGATTGACTGCGCACAGGCGCTAGTACCTCTATATAGAAAAGGTGACGTCACAGACTGCTCTCTTCCGATTGGATGGCTGTGTCTGACTTTTGTAGCGCACGTTTGGATTGGTGGATACACTCAATCCGTTTCAATCCGCTCTTCCCCTATAAATAACCGCAGTACACGGCATTCGATTCACCTGTTCTCATCAGAAGATGTGGACTAATGTTGAATCGTCAACCCTTGTGTCAAGTATGCTGTTTAGGACTGACATACCCATGTATGTCAGATCATCATGGAGTGTCATTCATAGGACGGAGACAGCCTATTGGAAGAGAAGAGTCTATGTGGAAAGACAAGGCTGCTTGAAGAGAGTTCTCTTCTATGGACCCACAGTAAGGAGAAGTTTAAGGAAGAGAAGAAGATCTGTGAGATGTCCTCTGTGTTAACAAGACAACGTTAACATTACACATAACGGCCCTTTTCAGGGCCACTCATAAGTCTCGAAAAGATAGTAGCTTTCATTGCCACCCTTTTTTTTCCCTTGTCCCTAGACAGTTTCCCTATACCAATCATATTCCCCATGTTCCATGTCCCTTGAGGCTAAATAGGCCCAAATAGTTCCCATGTTCAATTCCCCTTGACGCTAGATAGGCCCACCATGTTCAATTCCCCTTGACGCTATATAGGCCCACCATGTTCAATTTCCCTTGACGCTAGATAGGCCCAAATAGTTCCCATGTTAAATTCCCCTTGACGCTAGATAGGCCCACCATGTTAAATTCCCCTTGACGCTAGATTAGCCCAAGCTGTTTTTGACTGGATTTTCCCTTGACGCTAGAGTGCCCCATATTACTACTTATATATATATATATATATATATATATATATATATATATATATATATATATATATATATATATATATATATATATATATATATATATATATATATATATATATATATATATATATATTGGCTAAGTTCTTTACATTATAAAGGTCTAGTCAGTCGACTATCTACTATAAAGATTTGCACATCTTCAGCTATAGAGGTATGTATTTAGAAGAAGAAAAGTATCGTATATACAATAACACTATTGTACTACTACGTCAATTTCTGCAGGATTTGTATCTTTGGTTTACACAGAATAATGCACATGCTTATAATCTTGTTCACTACCTAGCAAAGAATTTTGCATTAGTAATATAAGGATACATTTGTAAGACATGTATAGTACAGTAGGATTCTTATCGAGCAATATTAGGTTTATTTGCTGGTTTGAAAGTATTGTGCCGGTAATATTAACTGTATAACTTACCAAGTATAACGTTATTACTTTTTTATTCCAGAGTTATATAAATAGTACATGGTATTGGATATGTTTTCAGCTGTCCAATATCTGGAGTGTCCAGTATCTGGAGTGTCCTATGGTGTCCCGTGGTGTCCAGAGTGACTAGAAGGGCGCGAGCGTCACAAGTATCGGAGGAATAGATGTCTACGTGGTGCAAGCTGTAAAGCCAACCACAGGAATTGTAGCAACTGTAAATCTGAACTTTAGCAGCCGTGGAGCTGAAGTAAAGTGTTCTGACAACGGAGTGTATCTCCTTTTCTTCCTTTGCTCAATTTCACTATCAGTGAAGTGATTCTAATACAGGAATAAAATTCTACATTGTTTGCTATCTGAGTAAACTATATCCATCTTTCCATTGTTTAGTCACTGTGAATCATTCACGCCTTGTGTTTGTCTTTTGTACAGCAATTTGTTTGTATTTTGTTTTCATTACATCTGTGCGTTATTGTGTTAAAAATCCAATATTTGGATTAATCACACACACACACACACACAGGTATTTAATGTTTTGCTCATTCAAGTCATTCATTATTAAACATTGTATTTATATCATCGTCAAAAGTGTTATGTTGTGAATCCGAAAAATCCCACCGGATTATCTTGTTACAGATCTATTTATCAACCTATTGTATCAAACAAGCAATATTGAATATTTAATATAGTAAATCATAAGGTTTGACAAAATTATGTCAACTGCATTAACGAAGAGTTTATATCACATTCATTATTCTATCTTGTACCTCTACTTTTGCCCACATTTACATGTAATACTTTATTATGTACATGTACTTTGGCCTTTATTTACTTTTTGTTCCACATTTTCATGTAATCGTTATTTATGTTCATATATGTTGGCCTCTATTCACTTTATGTATCATATTTACATGTAATTATGTGCTGGTTGTGCTCTCTAAGATATTAACTTCCTGTATTATAATAGTAATTAAATCTGTCAAGTTCTTTGCATCGCTTGAATGGTGTTTTCCTTCTAGGGTGGAGTGTGGTCTATTTTACCGTATCAATTCTTTACCGGTTCAGTTGTACCATTTTACAACTAATTGTACTGTATTGCTTTTACATTTATTTGCGTTGCTAAAGAATGTCAAATTAAATTTCCAAGAACAAATATGCCTCATGATTCCGATTATCTACACACTGAAAATAGTAGACATCTTACTTCATCATTGTGGTGTAGAACATCTTCGCTTGTCATATACGTTTTGTTAATTTTATAAAATTTCATTGAAACTGAAGACGTAATTCTGTATACAATTTAACGTTGGGAAGATATTCCCAAAAAGAGGGATACAATTGTTCGAAATACAACTATATTTTTAATCAATGTTTTATTTGAAACCTTTTAAATGTCTTTTTATATCTGATAAAATGCATAACCCCGATTGGATATTGTGTACACTGCGGTCGAATATGATAAGTTTTATATAGATCATTTTTTGTTTACTACCAATGGTTTTAAAAAGTACTTTCGGGTCCCTACAATTATGTGATCATCACATATTTGCATACAGTGCATCTTATAACTCGTTTTTTATGTACTGTTAATCTTCTTTTAGTTTTCGAATTTAACATTGATCATTTTTAAAGCCATTATTTTTCAAAAACGCAAGTTTGCATGCATCTTAATATTTTTATCTATGTTATTTGTTTAATGTCCAAATATTTTCCACTGGATGAATTAAGAGATGCAACGTTTCATTGTACTATTGCATGGGTGGTGTGGTCTTTAAGATGCTTTCAACTTACCGTATATAATGTCGCATACATTCTAGAGGCTACTCATTTTGAATGCATATTCTCTTTTCCTACCCCGTAAGTTTTCCGCTGTCTAACTATATCGTCCAAAATGGATTGGTTTTTTAAATGGTTCCTTGTGCGCAATATGAATTGTTTTATTATAAACTTCGAAAAAAATTAGCTATTTTAAATATGCGTTTAAAATGTACCAGTTGTCATTTAACCTATTTGGCCTATTAAATATTCTTCTTCTTTTGACTGTTTTTCGTTTTGATTGTGTTTACCGAATTTATATATATTGCTGACTGTTATTTAATCCCTCAGAAAATCAAGTCATCCTAGTTTCTTTTGACCTGGAATACTCCCTCATTATTTTCTACATCAGCCAGCAAAATCCTTAACAAAAAGTGATGAATTTGCAGATACCGTTTTTTACGGATTTCTCTAAAACAGCTTTTCAGGTAATTGTTTGTATTGTAATAAGATTACCGGGTGGGGTAGACTGAATAATAAATACAAAGAAAGAGGGTAAACGATTAACAGGCAGACTTAATAATAAATACAATTAAAATGTCATTACAAAATACAAAGACATAGGGTAAATGATTAACAGGCAGACTTAATAATAAATACAATTAAATGTCATTACAAAATACAAAGACATAGGGTAAATGATTAACAGGCAGACTTAATAATAAATACAATTAAATGTCATTACGAAATACAAAGACATAGGGTAAATGATTAACAAGCAGACTTAATAATAAATACAATTAAATGTCATTACAAAATACAAATACATAGGGTAAATGATTAACAGGCGGACTTAATAATAAATACAACTAAATGTCATTACGAAATACAAAGACATAGGGTAAATGATTAACATGCAGACTTAATAATAAATACAATTAAATGTCATTACAAAATAAAAAGACATAGGGTAAATGATTAACAAGCAGACTTAATAATAAATACAATTAAATGTCATTACAAAACACAAATACATAGGGTAAATGATTAACAGGCAGACTTAATAATAAATACAATTAAATGTCATTACAAAATAAAAAGACATAGGGTAAATGATTAACATGCAGACTTAATAATAAATACAATTAAATGTCATTACAAAATAAAAAGACATAGGGTAAATGATTAACAAGCAGACTTAATAATAAATACAATTAAATGTCATTACAAAATAAAAAGACATAGGGTAAATGATTAACAAGCAGACTTAATAATAAATACAATTAAATGTCATTACAAAATAAAAAGACATAGGGTAAATGATTAACAGGCGGACTTAATAACAAATACAATTAAATGTCATTACGAAATACAAAGACATAGGGTAAATGATTAACAGTGATTATGCAATGAAAAGATGGATATATTATCAGCTAGTACACAGTGGAATTTTACTGAAAACATTCGGTTCTTCAAATCAAGGGCACTTCCTATGTACGAAATAAGATGGACCGAACTCAATATTTTGAAATATAACACAATATACATTAATCACCCTTGGGTATCGTTGTACCATAACAACTAACTAGAGTACATCTATTTAATAAGTGTTTATATAAATGTGTGCCAATATTAACTTTTTTCGGACAAGATGTATCTTGAAGTATGTATATCATTCATCGAATGTGCTGATGTTCATTGTGGACGTTTTATATGATTGCATATCAACAATATATGCCTGCCACGTGGTACTCTCGTTACCAACGAATATCCTTCTTAGTGAAAGCATATTTGTGTAATCTACAATAAGATTGTTCAGTTACACATTATTTAGATTCAGTATATTTTATAGCATGTGTCTCCTATTGAATTTATTCGAACAATTAATATTCAGGATGGTTTTAAGTACATGATGGAACTATTCTCAGTCGACGTACAGTACAGTACAATGGCATTAAACGAATGGGTCGTGCTTGCAACATTGTTTTTAGGTGTTTCCACAACAATAACAATATACTTTTTACGTTCATGATTTTGTTCGTGAACAGTAACCTTTATTTTACAAAACAAAATTCCACGTTTAAAATAAATCCTTGAACGATTGCATAATTGTCGAATGTTCCTTGTTTTTCTCATATAAATTAACAAATATATTCATATATGTACTGTGATAACATGAGTGGTTCTAATTTAAACATTGATTTTCTAAAATCGTTTTTTTTTTGTACCATGTTTAAAGACTGACCGAAACTTAGAGTACCTTGGGCAGAATACAAGTTTGTGCATAGAAAACATCAATACCATCATTTAATTCCTTATCATTAGAGCCAGATGTTTACATTACTTATCTTTAGAGCCAGATGTTAAAAAACATCAATAACATCATTTAATTCTTTATCTTTAGAGCCAGATGTTAAAAAACATCAATAACATCATTTAATTCTTTAGAACCAGATGTTAACATTATTACAGCAATATTATACATAATAAACTTAATCTGCAAACCATCATAGGTTCCAAAGCAAAAGATTATTTCTTTCCAAAAATAGAAACTGTCAAAATAACATTTTGTTTTCTTAAATTATCTTAGTGAATCTCGCTTTGTCAACACATTTGTATTGACATATTTTATTTAAAAACACATGGTCAATCATCTAGATATGGTGTTGTCTTTTTTTCTTCAAATTAAAGTAATGAAATATTTAGATCACATCTATGATAACTATTTTATGGTATAGTCCCTTGTAATGTTTACCATACTGGTCCGTGTGATTAGTAATAGTATCAAAACGAAGATTTTGTGTTTTACACAATTTGGATGATAATAGACAGCAGCAGAGCAGGTGAACCTCACAACTTTCCGAGCGTCGATTCGGAAATCTGAGGCTTCCACCAAATAGTAAAAAAAATGGCGTCTATTCGATAAAATAAGATTTCCTTATATACGCCAACGTCGTTGTCATTCACCTGCTCTGCTGCTAAAGTTTTCAGTTCTGGGTTAACAAAAAATAATAAATGATTTCAACCAAATATTTGATCGAGTCCGTAGGACGAAAATCCTTTGTTGAAAATCGAAGATTTTTAGGATTTTACAAACAAACTAATCGCTAACACCTCTTCTTGTAAATCAATCAGATTATTTGACTGGTCGGTGAGTTTGAAATTAATTCTCGTTAACGAATTATTATGGCATCGCATGTAGACAGGATTAATTGGGTTTTCAATAATTAGGAATCCTGGAGGAGCTGTTGGTGCAAACGAATAAAGAATATATCCCTGCTGAGCTTGATTTGATTGCTCTAGATTAATTTGATAGCTTCCTTCAATTGCATCACATACTAAATTGAGCGCAATCACCGTTGAAATATTCACATTATGAGGGGCAATATGCCTACCGCCACCATCTGGATCATTATTATACCTGAAGAGGACAGCTGAATCTGATTTTTGTAGTGCTTTGATATCGGTTTTAACAATTCTTGCTAGTTCATCAGCGTTGTATTTGGGAAACTTGAAATTAAGCAGATCGGCTTCTGTGATATTGTAATCGGTTAAGAATCGTTGTTTATTGTCGCTGTTGTCATTAATTATTGTTTGAATTATTAGTTCATAGATATATTTCATGTCCGATATAAGCTGATTTATTATTTCAACGTGTTTTTGCGATTTTGTTTTCCGTAGTTGTTCTAGTTGTGTGTCATATAATTGTTTAATCTCATTAAAATAACCACGGACGTCAGTTAGCGTAAATGAAATAGTAACAGATGAGTCGGTTGTTCTTTTAATGATAAAATCCCATTGCAATGTTTCTTTGTTGGTAAATATAAATCTATCGGCGATTCTTCCTTTTCTTATATCAGATAAATTATCTTGATAACTGGGATTGATTTCATGATATGATTGTATGTCCGTGGTTAAGTCGGTGGCGGATTTTTCCGGTGGTTTTTCAGGCCATCCTAACACTGTTCTTAACGAGCTGTTATATATATCTACAATGTATCCCTCTGTGCTTATTTCGATCGACGACGAGAGTGTCGGTTGATGAACATTAATAGCTATTTTTGATTCTTTTCCAGTGATTGATTTTATTCTACGCTGAATTTCAGCATTGATTTGCTTAATTTGGTACGACCCAGTTGGTAACGAAACTGTTTCCCACTCTGGAGTACCATCGGGTTTATTCTTATACGAGAACACCAGTGTGTTATTGGGTTGCTGACCACTAAATGCAACCGATCTGATATTAGGCCAACTGTGATACACTCGTAGTTTTGCTAGCGCTATCTCCTTCACTGGGACCGGAGAGGGGAAATTCACACTGAATTCTGGATTCGTTGATGTTATTGATATCATACTCGTTTGTACTGGGTTCGTGTTCTCCACTATTCGTTGAAGTAATTCCATCGGTGTCGTCATCGTTGCTATACTCATGATTTATTTCTAATTTTGGTATCGAGGAATCATAAATACTGACCATCACTGAGAACTCACAATCTGGTAATGTTGATATTATTGAGATCATTTTTTGTTTTTTTGGGTTCGTGTTTTCTGATTCCATCGGTGTTGTCATTGTTATTATATTCATGTTGTCGCTCTAATTTCGATATCGCGGAATCAAAAATACTGACCATCGCTGAGAATTCACTATCTGATATAATCGTATTATCGAGTGACGACGATATCATCAATGATAATTGCGAGTATGCGGTTGATGCAATATGAAATTGAAGTAAGTAATTCTGCAGTTTACTCTGGCTGCATGATGATATCTTTTTTGCTATCCCGGTTAATATACCCCCGATTGTAGCCACCGCAGAAATGCAAATTGGAACTACGACCGGGGCAATCATTGTAACCGATGCAAGTATTATTCCGGCACCAGTGAGAACACTTGACACCGAGTATATAGTAACATCAATTGCGGTGATTCTTCGTCGGTATTTTTTTATTTTTATTTGATACTCCTCAGTGAGGGTTTTGAGTCTATTCTGAAATTCTCTGACCTGATCATAGCGACATTGCGTCGATGACAAAGTCATTGTTATTTTAAACCCGCTAGTGTTTTCAATTATTTGTCATCGTTAGCGGGAATTGTTAGTACTTCAGTCGGAAAAATGAGCTACGAGTTCTAAACACCAGGCTATTTTTGATCTAATGGTGGAGCTATCAACCGCGACGACATTAAAGCTTTTTTTGCGACCATCCATAATTAACGTCGCGGTGCCACCAGAGTAGGTTTTACCGTCCGCGATCATATTAAATTGATCGATAGAGATCCACGTTAGCCTGTAGATACCATCGGCCCATGTTGGCTTGTAGTCAGGGCCCACTATGCCGGGGAGACCCAAGATACCGATGGATAATGTAGTATAACCGTCTCTTATCCAATCCATGGTTCCATGATTAACCGTATACACGATATTTTTAACGCCCGTGTAGTGATGTGGAATCTTTACCTTTTCAGATATTCTTTTCAGGTTAAAAAGATCGTCGAAAATATCGAGATAATTTACCGTGATTCTGGTAGGATCTATTGTTTTTCTACTCTCCTCCCTGTTAGAGAAGAATAATGAAACCAGAAGGTCTTCAACTTTAAGCTCTGCTTGGGTTTTAATATGGTTGTCGATGTTAGAAAATTTCGTCGTGATATCTTGGAGGCTACTGCCCTCAAAGAACTTATTAACAATATCGCTGGTGTGCTTTTGTTTGTCAATAGCGCTTTTAATTTCCGCGAGAGTCATGCCTGTCAACGATGTGGTTTCAGACACAGGTGTTCTCCCTAAAAATTTATCCACGATGGTATTAAGTGTTGTTTGTCTCACCATAAACATATTAATATCTTTGAGAGTCATTGTAGATGTAGCCGGGACACCAAAGAAATTATTAGCGATGTAGGCATTGTGAGTG
This sequence comes from Unio delphinus, assembly GCA_029339505.1. NCBI lineage: Eukaryota > Metazoa > Mollusca > Bivalvia > Unionida > Unionidae > Unio > Unio delphinus. The sequence goes on from JAQISU010000014.1 coordinate 6,894,683, forward strand.
TGCTTGCCGATAAACTCACTGATTTCAGCGAGAGTCATGCCAGCCACAAGCGGGGTTCCAAAGAACCTACCAACAATGCCGTTTGTGAGTTTTTGATCTTCGCTTACTTTAAAAATCTCGAGATAATTTGCCTTGATTTCTGAAGCAGTCATCATCCTTCCAGCTTCCTTGTTAGCGAAGAATGAATTCAACAAGTCTTTAATTTCAGCGAGAGTCATGCCAACCACAAGCGGGGTTCCAAAAAATTTATGTACGACATTTTTGCGAAAACTATTATAACCTCGTATAAAATCATTCAGCTCACGTTCGTTGGTAGCAATCGCGTCGGTGATCGTAGACACAAGTGCGCCTGGTTTAAGTTGTCCATCGTTGGAATACAGTGCAATAGAGTTTTCAGCGGCAGCGCGATGCCGTATCAAAATGTCATTCACGGATATATTACTGCTTTTCAATTTACCCTGGCGATCTTGAAATACAACTATTTCGTTCGGGTCAACACTTGTTAAATTTAACGTCTCAGCGATTTCATCTTCTATTATTTTTTTTACATCCTCGATAGAACCCGCAGATGTTTCCTCGGTGGGTTCCAACATTGACAGAGGTTGTCCCCAAATATCGATCATTATTGTTAGCGTAACTTGTGTTTTCAATTTATTGATCCTTGTAATTTCCCACTCGTGTATTCGTTTACAATAATATGAGGTGGTTTCCACGGAGATCCAAAGGATTTTAATGAAATCTCCGCGAGGACATTTAATACTTCACGGCCGCATATCGGTGGATCATTTAATTGTTGTGTTGGCAGCGTGGAATAAAAAATCGGAAACCCTTTGAGTTTCATCGAGGAATTTATATACCGCATAAACTCGCTTGGCGGAGCTAACCCATATGAATCGAAATAGACAATCCCACGTGGATCAATCGCGTATGCAACCCAGTGAGTTCCCGATCCGCTGCTGTTATCAAGATTGATGATACCGGTTTCAACGTTATTTGGTTTTCTCGGTAATTGATCTCTCATAAAAACCCCTCTGAAGTTTTTTATCGCTAGTTTTTTAGCAGCATCAATTAAATCAAAATTGGACATGGGAACTATAAGTTCCTCAACCATAGGTTCCTCAACAATTGGGCCGGAAATCGAAGATTTGGGAACCATAGGTTCCTCAATTAATAAACCGTTCCTGGTATTTTTCTTAGACCCGATCCGTTCACGGATTTGCCGCTGTACCATGAATACGGGGTTCCTGGTAGGTACAACCCCTTTCCCTTTTTTTTATATCCTTTCCCAGTTGCCTTTTTCAACGCCATCCCTGCTGCGGTCCCAACGGCTCCCAACGCTGCCGCCTTCGCCACCGCTGGGGCAGCCGCTGCAATCAATGCTGGTATTGCGGCTAACAATGGAAATATACCACCTGATTTTATCATGTTCGCGATTGCGGCTTTCGAAAAATCAATTTGAACCCCTCGCTTATTTTTCAATGCATCATTGAAATGTTTTATTTGACGATCCGTTAATGATATTTTATGTGTACCTCCGGACATCTGCGCTGGTTTTAACGTTATTGTTGTTCCACATTCCTTAGCGGATTTTGATCGCAATTTCTTGACCTGACCATCAGTCAGCTTGACACTAACAACACTATATGGCATTTTATTGTAAAACATATTTATTCTTTCAATTGATCTAATTGGGGGAATCCTATGGAAACTTTTCAAGTTTCATTTACAGATTTTCCACTGGTGCATCAACAAGTCTCATTCGTCCGCCAACCCCTTCTAACAACATTGATTTGTCGCTGAGAATGACAGCAACCGCTCTATAATTAACACCATCACCAGGATCTATACGAGCCCTAAAATGTATATCAACAACGGATTGCCTTGTTAAATCAAGATGTTCCAGTGAAAAGTAATAAATTGGATACAAGTTCTTAAAATCGAGCTGAGATATTTGCAAACCAGTATCAACATTTTGATCACGACCCATATATGACAGCATCCGATGATACACACGTGCTATTTGGTTGTTTCCGTAATTAAGCTGTATATCCTCAGATGGTTCTTGTTGTCCGTTTATTCTCAGTGAAACCTCACTTACCCCTAACCGATCAAATATCATATGACTGCGTTCTTGGGAACCTAATCGATTCCGATTCTGCAGCGCTATAAATATATGACGTGGAGCTGAAACGCCTTGTTTTGATGCCAGGTGCCATGTTAATGTACCAGCGACATTATCCTCTTTAGCATCAGTCGTTGTTGTTAGCCAACTTAGCAATGATTTACCACCGGTTTCCATAAACGAAAGTAGCCGCTCTTCCGTGGTAATTGATGGGGTCATTACTGGCATCCATAATACTATTTTACTCAAAACAACTTTACCATCAGCAGCACCAGTACGCCAAATTGCATCGTTGTCATTCCCTTTTCGCACTAACGCGATTGTGTGTTTGGCTCCATAGATGACTTTTCTTACATTTCTGCAGAATCCAAATATGTGATGGAGTGGAATCGCACATGAAAACTTTTTATCTTGTCCTTCCAATGCTAATTTTCGTGTTGCAAATCCTAAATTGAAATTACCATTAACGCCTCCGAGAATATCAAACGCAGCTCCGGGTCTAGCTCGACGTTCTGGATTAATTGCTTCTCGTTGATTATCAACTGCAGTATCTTGTGCTGTTAACACTTTAATGTATTGAAGGTGGTCAGCGTTATCAGAGGTATCCTTTGCAAACATCATAGACGGACCAGCCGATCTTGTATAATCATCGGAGTATCTTGATAATCCGATTATTGTTGTTGCAACATCAACCTCGCGGTCTATTGATTCAATTTCTTTTCCATCAATGAGATATCTTGCACTTTCAAATAACGCCATTATACCGTTGTTGACGAAACCAACTCGGATATTTGAATCATTTGCATATGGGGTATCAGCTGCATCATTTGTTACAAGTTTTCCTTCTACTTCAATAAATGCTTCACATGGTAAAAAGTATTTACTGGTATCTTGAACTTGAAGTTCAATTCGCGATCGTAGGTCGGGTTGTATTGCATGATAGGAATAGTATTGATAATCGCGGACGGAATCATCCTTGCGCATTGGGGCTTCCATATCTAACGCGGGATCAGCTGTTCGTTTAAACATTTATAACATTACTAGCGTTTTCAATTGGTGAATTGCAAAGCAATTTCATCTTTGTAATCATCGTCGTTGAAAATTCCTCGAATTTCTTTTTTGTTTCAAACCACTTCCTGCTATCGCGTTCATGATAGCGCTATCTGTTACCGGTGGTGACGAAGTCAATTGCGCTAGTTTTTCTTCCACTGCGTTATTTATTGCTTTGCTGATTTTTGCAGGCATCACTGTAGTTGATGGCAGCACTAATGACGAAGTCATCGATGACGAAGTCATTCGTGGTTTCTTTCGCACCAATGATGCTATTTTATCTTTCGCAGCAGAAAATGCCTTTCCTGCAAGATTTCCAACGAAATTGATTCCCTTATCACGGATAGCATCAATGGCTTTCATTGATAATTGTTTAGCTAACGGCGCCACCTTGGGAGCCATTCTTGTAAATAACCCCGCAATGGTATTGCCGAAACCATCTCCGTACCACGCGCGATAAACAGGCAATCGTGAGTTCACCACGTAGACACTTACGGGTTTATCATGGTTATAGTGTATAATCATCTTGTTATAAAACTAGTAGTTTTTCAATTAGTGGTCAATCGCTTACATCCATAAGATTTTCATCGTTGTGATTTTCAACTAATTCAGCAATAAGTTCTCGATATACATTAATGTCCATGATACCACCAGCAAATAATCGTCTACAGATATCAGCGGCCTCGTTAATTATCTCGACGGAGTTATTTCCGGCTCGTTTCCCTCCGATGAGAACCTCTAACCGTGATATATCACTGAGAATATTACCAGGACATGTCACGGTAGAGTCAAATACATCCTTTGGATTTTTAATCGAATATCCCTTTCCGCTTGTTTCCTCAGTTGTACCAGTTGCGCCCTGACTATCATCAAGTAATTGCCTTTGTCGGCCTCGACTTTGTTTTTCTCGTTCTTGTTGTTTTTGTATACCATAACTATCAACTCCTACTTTAAAAGATCTATACTCAATTGTATCCTTTTTCAAATTACCAATAATCCCCTTATTCGTTTTATACAACCAATTAACCCATTCATCTCGGCTTATTCTACTGTTTTTATACTCGTCTTTTAAAAAATCCTTTCTAGAATCAAAGCTTTTGGCGGCGAAATCACCAAAAGTCGTATAATCTTGGTGTTTCTCCAATTGAGGTCGTTTGATTTCCTTTATAGCTCCTTCGGTGAGTTTGTCTATAAAGGAAACACCTCTTGGGGTGACGACATCAACAAGTTGTGGTTCAGGTGTGGAATCATCAATATCAGCTAATCGTTCATACTCACGCTGAGTTTTTATATCACTGGATAACTGTTGTATCCCTGCGCGTGTTTGTCCGGTCTCTGCTGCTACCTTTTCAAGCACACCAAGAACAGGCACTTCTCGTCGCTTGCCTTCCTTAGGAATATCTCCGTATATTGCTCGTTCAGTTGCTGTTTTCACATCGCTGGTCGCCTTAGTTACCGGGGCGAACAGTTGTTCACTTGACACAGAAAAGTCAGTCTGCGCTTGTTGTCGTTGTTGAAGTTGATCGCGAACTCTGTCTCGAACCGGTATAAACTTTTTAATTGCTGCTAGCCGCTCTCGGGCTAATCTAGTTGTAAGCGATTCACCAACCATATATTGTTTGTGAACTAAATTTTCAAATGTGAAATCCGGAGGGTTTCCATCATAATTAAAAGCTTAGTTATTAAATAACTTAGTTATTAAATAATGTACCATCAAGCTAACGTATTCATCTTCGACAGGGTTAAACTGTACGACGCTATTCGCGAGTGTTTCAGAAATAACATCGCTGGGGATTTCAGAATTGTAATATCTGAGAATGGCGATGAACGATTTGTGTTAACGACGCGGCAACAAGAACAATTACGTGAAAATGGAGGCGTCGCGGTGATTACTTGCTACTACGACCAGATCATCCATTATGCACATAACTGCATGAGCAAGTCCAAACTGATGAGTATCCTTTCAGGAGAAAATCCTATGTAACAAGTGTTACAAAAAAAACGCTAAAAAAAAAATAAATAAATAAATTATTTAAATTATTTACGAAAGCCTATATTATTTTTTAGTAACACTCACGTGGTTAAGATACGGGTCGCTCCTCGTTTAACATTTTTCTAAGATCACGAACTTTAGAACCAATTTCAGCTCGTTTTTGATATTCTTGGCCAAGCTTTTGACGTATTGCTTCAACGGTGCTAAATAGCGTTATAAATAAATTAATGTCGTTACCGTACAAACAACCATTAATGGATTTTTGAATTCCTTTCACGAGCCTGTACATCCTAGGTAAAACATAACGACCCTTACTAGACAGATATTCAATATCTTCATATTCCGAGGTAATCTTGTCAACGTCGAGACGCTCAGATAATAATACCCCTTTATTATTTAAATTTGAGATTTCAGCAATTATAGCATTTACATCATTGATATCCATTATTTATATTTTTATATAAATAAATTTATTTATAAATATAGTATACTGTATCTCTAATTAATAAAAATAAAACATATATGACAACACATCTTTGGAACTCCTTGGGTGCCTTCGCATCCAAGTAAGCCCAAGGGGGACCCGAAACATACATCTCCGGCGGGAGGCCTAAGGTGGCAAACGCCATCTTAGACCGCCCAGAAGATATGCTTGAGGTATAACGTCACAACATGGACGGCACATATTTCCGCTCGAGTGTTGCGGCAAATTTTAGGCATAACATATACTTAATTAACATAATTAAGGATGGATTATAATTCAATGGAACGATGATGGTATGATATATTTCCGCTCGAGTGTTGCGGCAAATTTTAGGCATAACATATACTTAATTAACATAATTAAGGATGGATTATAATTCAATGGAACGATGATGGTATGATGTGGGCGTGGTAAACCAAACCAACATGGCAACCCATGAAATCTCATTCATGGTTGCATGAGTTGGAAAAAAACACCAACCCACGCTACCGAGAATGCGATAGCATGGGTTGCCATGTTGGTTTGGCTGAGGGGGACCGCCCCACCCCCCCCAATTAATAGAAAAAAACATCTTCCGTTTCGCCATCAAATAATGTGTCTGCTATGGGGACCGAACACGTAGTAGTTGATAGCTATGTTTACAAGACAAACACGATACCATTACACCACGAACAGTCATACAGAATAGAGATTTTTTAATATATATATATATATCTGATATACTTAACAATAAGAGATTTTTAAAATAGACAATTTTACTGTATTTAGGAATATAAAATACTAAGTACACAAAAAAAAAATTAATTTAACTGTTTGTAAATATCAATCACGCATGCCTGCGTCAGTGAAATACCGATCATACAGGGTGGGAAACAGAAGTGTGTACTGAAGGTCACATGAATACCGATCAATATAGAGGAGAGGGAAGACATGTATACTTAACAATAAGAGATTTTTAAAATAGACAATTTTATGCTGCAACAATGAGAAATATTTTAAACAAAATAATACAGTTGTTTAATAAAACAGCGTTTTATATACTCTGTTATAATTCTCTAGATAAAATACAAGGAATTTTAACCACGCCCACATACTTCAATGAATAGGAAACACTCGCGTTCCGGCTGAGCGAACATAGGTAATGCGTGGATTATAAAGAACGTCTGTACTGAAAAGAACGAGTTATAGCTGTCTGCTTTACTGCTAGTCCACCCACCCCAAACATGAGATATGTAGATAAATAAAACTAATAATGCAGTTTTAGCCCACAAGTGACAATAAAAAGTTTTATTCTCTATCGAAAACTCATGCATTATATCTCCATTACAGTCACGTGGGCGCACCTAGTCAAGTACAGGTAAGCAGGCGACAAATTCCTTTGACGTCATAATACAAGGGAACTTAGTAGGTAGGGTGTGAATTGTAGTGCGGATTTATCCATAAAGGATTTATCTCCCTTAAATAGTTTCAGTGTATACGAACTTTATTTTATGACCATTTTTTTTAGACAGAGATGTTTTAATGATTTTTTCAGCAACAAATCGAATGGAAGTACTGCAAATATCGAAATATTTTCCAGCCGCATTTATCGACTGAAAGCTTCTCTCTTCATTATTTTCTAAATCAAACGATTTCACACCCTTGGGATGTTTCGCGTGCTTACCAGCGTTGCTTTTTAAAAGGTTATCGCGCTGCGAGACGGCTTGAAGATTCCCAAGACAATTATCAGTCTTCACGCCATTTATGTGATCAATCACAAGACCGTCTTCGATTAATCCGTAAAATGCTTCATAGATGGCTCTGTGACAGAGATACTTCTTCCTCCCAGCTGAAAACATCAAATAGCCCATATTATTCAGATACCCAACAGGTTCTTTGAGTCTGCGGTGCCTGACAACACCATCACTAGAGGCTTCGTAATTAGCAAGCACTGGGTGAGGTCTGAAATCTTGGCTCATTTGTATAATAATACTACTTGTCTAATTTATTATCTGCTTTAATTATAAATCTCTGGATATAATCTTGAGGGGTTTTTATTACTTTGTCCTTGATTTTATCAAGGATGACGGAGTCAATGATTCGTTTGTCATAGTAGCGTTTTAGTTCCCTGTATCGTTTACCCCCACAAGCAAGGCATAATTGCGATTTTCCTCTAACACCCACCCCACATTGGAGGCATGCGAGAGGGCCTTTTGAACCGTTTCTCACGCTTTGCATATGATACCCACAGAATTCGCTTCTGCATGATTTGTTACACGGGGTTGTAGATCCAATCATTAGCCACTTGCAGTGATTCATTATACTATATTTTTCTATTTAAATACTTGTTTTAATTATAACATGGAGGAGTTCAAGAGATTATCGAAAATCAAACCTTGGAAAAATACTAAATTCAATCTTGATAGGGAGTTCCAAAGATTATCGAAAATCAAACCTTGGAAAAATACTAAATTCAATCTTGATAGGGAGTTCCAAAGATTATCGAAAATCAAACCTTGGAAAAATACTAAATTCAATCTTGATAGGGAGTTCCAAAGATTATCGAAAATTAAGCCTTGGAAAAATACTAAATTCAATCTTGATAGAGTCTCTGATACACCAAAACGTCTAATCGGTGATAGAACTATACTCGGTAAAATCAGGGAGTGTTTTAATGAATTCTACCGAGACGGTGCAGCATACTGTTGGTCGACATTTCGAATTATTGATGAAGATGTCAATGTATCCATCATCGATGCTACTATGAACGATAAAAGAGCAGCTGAGATAATTTCACATTTTGGCACGAAGAGGTATTTTTTCAGAATAAAATTCATTATCTACGACGAAGGTGAATGGATTATCAGGGATAAATTTGAACCAATCCTCAAGGATAAAAAAACTGTCATTGTAAGTAGAGATTCCAAACCAGGAATTCTAACTGGAATTGACAAACCATACTACGAGAGATCTTATCCTGTAACAGCAATCGTTTATGGGATATATCCGTTAAATGATAAACCCGATATTGCAAAACTAGCTCCTATGAAATATTCACCATTGACTTCGTCAAGGCTCAATTGTGTAGCAACACGGGTAATGGAACACTTCACAAATGCATCCCGAGGAAATAAACTAACTGATCTGCGACGTAGGAAAATAACAGAATGGGAACTGACAGTGAAACAGCACGGTGCAAAGATTTCTGATATAGCTAAATTAGAAACATCATTAAGATTCCCAATAACCGTTATGACGATAACCGGAGAAGTATTACACGAACCGAAATATAAATTACAAGGAGCGCCAATACAAATTATTGATCATAACGAACACGCGTGGACACCTGCAGTAACAATATTTCCACGAGATAGAACCGTGAAATATATCCCCCCGGAATTTTCCGGGGAATTTTCCGGGGATGTTTTCTATGAAGAGAAATTATTTGATGCTATTCATGCGTTGTGTAAAGATGATCCTGTGTCAGTGTGGTTACTTAGTAGTGCTGGTTCCGAATCAGGATTTGATCAATTTGTAAGACCAAATGGTGAATTATATCGCGTTGAAGAATTAGATAACAGAATGAGAAAAATCGCTAATGATTTTTCACCGGAGAGTTCCCATGAAAAACTACTCACGGATAGTTTTACTATTCCATCAGTGGTAGCTCACTTCGCAAGAGAAAAAAACTCATGGCGTCCAACACGAAGTGATTTTCTCGAGGACGTTAAATTGAGTTGCATCGAATTTGGTCATGGAGGACTGTGGAATACAAAATACCATCGTGACGGTATGATTTCAATTGATATATCCGCGTGTTATCCTGGAAGTTTTCTCGGGTATGGGGAATGCGCTGAGTACTTCAAACGATTTGGACACCCCACGCATGAAATGACTCGTGTTGCGATTAATGGACCATTACCTGATTTTGATTTAACCGGATTCGCTCGTGTGATATCATTTGAACTCGCTTCAGGGTTACATCCGTGTAGTTATGTTTGGCTCGGTAGACACCTATCTGAAAAGGCCTGGATGCCAATAGTGTTACTACGATATATGATTGATTGTGGCATGCTGATATCGTTGATTGTTTCCGAAGCTATTATATGCTATCGAGCTCAAAAAGAAGTTTGGCTACCACAACCCGATCTAGATAGAATAATCAACGAACTACGAAAACAGTGTCCAGATTTCAATGAAGAAGAAATCATAAATTGGTCTAAGAAGTTATTTGAAAGTAAAAAAGAACAAGCAAAAGATCTCGGAAGAAGAATAATCGGTAAATTTACCCAGGGTGGAAGATACGACAATGCAAAATTTTCCTCGCGGTTGATCATAGACGTCGCTGAATGCGATTTTCTTGTAACGGATTTAACGAAACAGGGAAAACTTGTATCCCGTAAGGATGCTTTTCTATCCAATGGTGAGAAATTGGGTACGGTTGTTACCTACTGTGATGGATATAATTCCCAGTACACACATTTGAGAAGTTCTATGCTAGCTTATGCTTCTATCAATTTATTTTCGATGATAAATAGATTTCCTAATACCGCGGTTAGAGTAGCCACTGATTCGATGTATATACACAATAAGTACAAATCAGCTGTAGCGGCATTCACAGATCCGGAGGAAGCGTGGGGGCGTTGGCGATTTAAAAAGGAGATGCTACATGAGTATTGTGAATCCGCAGACGTTGCCATGGATGAAAAGTACTTAAAATGTGATGAGATTCAATCAGAATTTTCTAATGCACCACCGGTATCTGATCCAATATGTAGATACAAGACAGTTTATTTAAACGGTTGTGGTGGGTCAGGAAAGACAACTCGTGCAATTGAATTATATCGTGGTGGTGGAAATACTTGTATTTCTACTAACATGATTGTGTTAACACCGACTCACAGACTCGCCAGAGAGATGATACAGCGAGGGGTAAATGCTTGCACTTACCATAGTTTTTTTCGATGGAAAGGTGACAAATGGACTCCTGAGCGTATGGGTGATAAATTCATTCCTGAAATCATAATTTGGGATGAAATATGCACAGTGTCATTAGATGTATTAAAAACATTTCTTGAGTGGTTGTTAAACAAAAACACAAAAGTCGTCATGTGCGGTGATCACGGCCAACCACCACCATTTGTCGGTGGATCTCCACATGAATGGCTAAAGGGTTCTGTAGACTATTATGAAGAAATTAATACCGACCATAGATCACTTGATGAACAATTACGCGAGTTCAAAGCACTGCTTAGATTACAACCGGATAAAATCCAATGCGAAATAGCGCGTGAAATAATTTCAGAAACTCCTATGAATGATTTCTGGGAAACGTGGAGACCAAATGATTTGATAGTAGCAAGTAGAAAAATAGTCAGAGACACACTTCAGATGAAGTTATTTGAATTGCATAAAGAAAAATTTGCAACGCTTCCAGTACCGTTGTGTTATAGGCCTTCGGATACACGAAAGCAGAATATAGAAGTTGATATTCCAAGCCTGACAAAGTCAGGAAGTGAAAAGCAGATTCTCGTGTTAAATGATATTGTGCTGGTTGATATCAATGTCGTTGAAGATGCATTGCGTGCTAATAAATCCCCATGGACGCTAGGATACGCAGCAACAATACACTCTTCACAGGGATTGACTATATCGGATACAATTGTTTGGATGGTAGATAATCGCATCGAATGGTCGAATTTAGTCTATCTCGCAGTATCCAGAGTACGAAGAATAAATCAGCTTCGAAGAATTGTCCTGACAGAGTCAGGTGGCGATGATGAAATCATTGGTGATGATAATGACACAACAATAAGTGATATTGATGTTAGCATCATTAATAAAAAACTCTCCGGTTACAAACAACAGGACAAAAAAAAACAACGAGAATTTGATATTGATGCTAAATTAATAATCACTTTGAAGAAACAACAGAATAATCACTGCGCGAGTTGCAATTGTATAATGCGTTGGCAGTATTCGGATAAGGATCCTCGCCAATTCACCGTAGACAGAAAAAATAACAATCTCGGTCATGTCAGAAATAATGTGATGTTGACTTGTCTTGAGTGCAATAGACGCCGGGGTGAAAGCACAATGCCTCTGGCATCGGGTGCTAATTAAGACCATGCGGTGGCAATTGAGTATCCTCGGGAATCACTTGCAGTTGTTGTCGAGTAAATCCTCGCTGAGGAGCAGTTGAATCCAGTTTATAGATTGCTGGTCTACCAGTTGATCGTGTTATACTAGATATCTTATGCGTAGTGACGCTCCAAATAGGATCAGTAGCCCTTTTTCTACCCCCTTCAAGCTCTCCTGGTTCGTATAAGTACCTAACAGTGACATTACTACCAAGAATTGGTTGGGAAACGCTAGCGTTTCTAGGGAAATCTTTTTGTGGTTGTACGGGTATAGACTTCTTTTTAATCGCGTTGATAGGTTTCATGTTGATTGTTCTAGTAATCTCGTTATTCAGTGCAGTAATCACAGCTGGTAACCTTTTGACCCATTCACGGGATCGCTTTTCTTGAATGAATTCTTTTGCGTATTGATATCCAAATAACCGCTCAGCAATCGTCCGATTAAATCGTTCGACAATGGCCTGATCGCGATGTAGCGCAGTATGCCCTCGTCGTATGGTGACATTATGATTTTTCATTGTAGATAGAACCGCACCCTGAAATTCCTTGCCAGGATCAACCTGCAATAGATTCGGCCAGTGCAGAGGACCTCGTCGATAAATCCTTTCAAATGCAGAAGCAACTTCAGTGGCTGATTTTGTTTTTAACGGTTCTGCTTCTTTGTATCGACTTGCAATATCAACTACGGTTAACGCGTATTTGTAACCACGATCATGTGGCAGAAATAATATATCAGCCTGATGAACTTCATTAGGAGCGGTCACATCAAAATGCGAGAATTGAATTTGTTTAGGTGGTGGTAGATAAATTTGCCATAGTGCCTGTTTGGATAACCAATCCGCCGCTGTAGTTTTTTTCACTTTTGCAGCGCTAGCGAGTTTATGGACTGCTGATTTACCCCTCCAGTATCCTCTTGGGGAATAATAAATTGATTCCATATTAAAATGCTAGCATTTTCAATTACCAGCACCCATCATCAATTTGCCTTTCATAGCTGATTTTACCAACCACGAAGCCAACTTTTCTTTAAAAGATTTATCAGGAATAGCATTTAACGCATGAATTAATTTCACATCCGCGAGATGCCTGTTTTGCAGATTGCTGCTTTTATATGCAACATCATGAGCATGACACGCCTTATCAATAGCGTTTATTGGTTCTTCACCGGGTCGGGGTTGATTTTGATCATCAAGTCTGATATCTAATCGTGTTCCGGGACCACAGTAGCTATATCCTGGAAGGTGCTTTTCTCCGGGGTACTTTGCCCACGGTGTTCCTGGGAGTTTTGTCAATTTGGCTGCGATATCACCTCCTCGTTTTTTTTTAAAACATCTCCGGATTGTAAAATCTTTGATTTTGTAGAAATAAATCTAAACTTTTTTATACCACATGTTGCACATCTACCAGTTAGTGCTGATCTGTTATTTTTAGTTGTAACCGTCGTCACATCATTTGTGCTAGTACGCGTTTTACACTTCACACAATATAGATCCATAATTTATGTATAGAGATATGAATATAATTGATTTTTCAGCGACTAAAATAAGAGAACCAGTTAAGCATCATGCAGCGCTACCAAACTCTATCCGTGCAATTATAATCGGGCCATCTGGATCCGGTAAAACGCAATTGTTGCTCAATTTAATAATGAGATGGATGAAGTGGGATAAGTTGTATTTAATTGCCCCTAGCGTAGATGATCAACGATGCTATGAAGTGTTAAAGGATTTTAACGAGAATGCATCAGAAATTAAAGGTGAGAATACCATTGATTTTATAACTGATATTGACGAGGCGCCATCCGTGGATGACCTTGATGGGAGCATTAACAATTTAGTCGTATACGACGATGTGATGTTAGACAATCAAAAAAACCCAGCTAGAATATTTTCCCGGGGGCGTCACAAAAACACTGATGTGATATATGTCACTCAACGCTACACTCAGATTCCAAAAGTGATCAGAGATAACTGTAATATTCTTGCTGTGTTTAACGGCGTTGATACACATACGCTACGAAATATTTGGCAGACATGGTGTTCCGATATGGACTTCAATCAATTTAAAAATTTCTTTAGTCATGCTCAGTCAACCCCGCATGGATTTGTAACAATAAATTTACATGATCCTCGGACTCGATATCGTATCGGACTCGATCAAATATTTGGTTGAAATCATTTATTATTTTTTGTTAACCCAGAACTGAAAACTTTAGCAGCAGAGCAGGTGAATGACAACGACGTTGGCGTATATAAGGAAATCTTATTTTATCGAATAGACGCCATTTTTTTTACTATTTGGTGGAAGCCTCAGATTTCCGAATCGACGCTCGGAAAGTTGTGAGGTTCACCTGCTCTGCTGCTTAGACACTTGCTAATTGTTAATATATCGTTTATTTTTAATTAAAAGCAAAATTAGATAACTTACCAATCTATATTTACTTCCATGTGGCTATCGAAGAAGACGAGGACTTTGCCAGTCGACACTTTCCATCCTTCTGTACGAGCATTTATCAAACCACTTCTTTGAGGCAGTCGTACCAATTTAATCAAGCCTTCTGGAAAATTGTTTTTGATATAGTCATCCAGACCTCCCTTGAGTTCTTCTGAAAAAGATTATATATATATATATATATATATATATATATATATATATATATATATATATATATATATATATATATATATGTGTGCATCTATGCAGAACTTACCTCCATTAGAAGTTTGTGCGGAAGTAATACAGATATGAAATGGAGTAATCTTAACGTTTAGTGTCGAAATACATGTAGTAGTCTTGGAGATTAGTTAACGTAAATAGTGAGTATAAGGAAATTGAAACCTTTTAATTGACGTAAGCTAAATCATACAGCATTTCCAAATCCGGATTTATTAAAGTGTCCTAAACATGTACTGGTAATTGAATGATAACCAATATTCAAATACGATTTGGATGATAATGTTTCATTGCAATTTTTGGTATTAACGTGTTCGATACTTGATGTGTTAGTGAAACCGATATAATTACAACATCTCGTGACAAAGGTCGCAATAATAACTCATTGTGGATATATTGTGAACCCTGTATGGTAAATGGAAACAAATCAAAATCTTTAACTACTGCTCTATTATTAGATTTGTGTTTGATACAATGGTCACTCACTGTTTTCTACCTGCTTTGCCCTTGATGTATCTCCAATTATTTACTAGGTCAAGCAAGAGTACACTACGGTGAAATGTACCTTTTACCCATATTTGTTGGACTAAAGCTAAAAAAGTTTCATTTGCAATTTTTGATTGTCGTAAAATAGCTTCGATCATGGTCATTTTCGAAAATAATAATAATCTCTGGTTAAGAAGAAATGAATTTTGCATTTTCACATTATTCCACACTCGAAGAAAATAATATATCTGCTTATCCCGACATACTTGAGATGTTGAGGTAGAATTCAAATGAGAACAGAATTAGGTAAATAAATGTCTTACCCAATGTACTACTGTCGTCAACCAAGATTATTTCTTCTAAGAGATGTCGTGGAGTTCGATTCACCACGCTGTAAACTGTTCTAAGAAGAAGCGATGGCCATTCATCATAGAACGGAATGATTACACTCGCCGTTGGGAGCTCTTCTGGATATTTGATTTTCTTGCAGCTGAAATTTAAAGTAGAATCAGTGAAACTAAAAGAACGACAATGATGACCAAAAACAGAAAAATAGCCATGTCTAGGACGGACATTATCAAGCCACTGAATGACATCGTCAAGCTTTTTCCTGACAGCAATTACTGAGTATTAGATTGCACAAATAATCACACGTTTCCTTAAAAACTCGTATTTGGTGAAATAATCATCAGCATTTATAGAATGAGGAAGCATTTGCACATTTGCACATCCGTTGATTGAGAGTAATTAATGTTGCAATCAGGTAGCAGATAAGCTAAAGACATTATTTATCAATTCTGGTTTTAATACGGTAATATTGAGACATTAGGTATTCTATTTATAACGAAAGCTTCGCAACTAATGATAATTAAAGGTAAAGATAAATGTAACTTTGACAAACGGTATGATGCCATTATCGAACAAAAGACACTTATTTTTTGGGAAGTATATCAATCAGCTTTATACACATTAGCCTCAGTCACTCCACGTGCTATGGGTTTCATTGTAAATGTGGACCAATCCTGAACCATTTTTCTTTCTTAGACATGCCTGGTTTATTTCTGCAGAAATGGCTCGTAGTTATAGGTCTAAATAAACAACACCCATATGGACCAGCTTTTTCAATATTAATATTTTCATATTTTCCCTTTAGCAATATTTAGGTTATTAAATTAATGGCGTCACTGTCCTTGGAATAATCAATTCATAATTACCTGATTGAACTTAGAACATATTTTTCTGAAAGATTGTTTTTCTTTATGAGTACCTTAAACGTCAGAACAGTCTTATTTTATTTTCATCTCTCCATTGATAACATAACTGAAGCTCGAATAAACAGTAACATAGAAAGAGTGAAAATAACAAGCTTGTAAAAACTTAATAAACAATTTATTCAGCACAAATATTTTTCAGAAAAGAAAAATAAACTTACGGTTTTAAGAATCAATTCCAAAATTAGTCCAAAAATAATTTAAAATATTATTCACTAGAGAAATTGCAAAAATCCTGGCAATAAAATATCCAAATAATTCCCAGTTCGAATCTTAGTAAAGTATCCAAGATGGAAGATTATGTCACGTGATGAAGGCAGTTCTTGGTAATGGAATTCAATGAGCACAATCACTTTCCAGATAAATAACAAAATAAATCCTCTTGATCAAAACGAATTGAATTGACTTCCAATACAAGGTAATTTCAAATAACTCAAAACGACACAACTTAATATTCTAACAGCCCAAGTTCTACTAAATAGTTCGCTCCAAAAAATAATTTATATACCTGTTTTTACGTAAACAAGAAAGGGGTCTACTAGAATCTTTTAGAACAAATTTACGTTCACAAAATCACGTACACACCGTATGATCCAACTACAAATAGAAAGATGTTTATAACAAAGCTCCGTAATGTCCTTGGATCTAACCAATCATTTTAAAAGTTTGTTTACAACTCTGAAGCCAGGTCAGAAATGAGGTCAACACCCGGTGTTTATTCTTAAGAGTTCATGTCATCCCACTTTCTAAAAAAAATATCTCCCAATGAATGAATCTTAAACTTAAAATGTCAAATTTGAATCTGACAAACAAACAATTAAAATATAAAAATATGACCCAAATCAAATACACGTAACAATACATAGTAAGTCGTCTTGTCTTACTCATGTCGTTGTCTTATATTATATTTCATAAGTTACTTGCCAAAATGTGCAGGTACTTCTAACATGTATGCAATGGAAAGTACATGAACAGACGATTCTGATTTGCCAGTAACTTGCATGAGAACACTGTATACTGTTCTTATGTCTTTCAATGTTGATTTAATGTATCTTATAGTATAGCTCAGCACTGGTAAAGTATCTTGTTTAAGGGTAAAGAGTGTATATTTTGTAAGCTGTAAATCGTTTTCAATGATATAATGGTTTTCCCTCGGGGCAATATTTGTGAGCGATCCATATCGGATACAATCGGGTTGGATTTACTCCATTTCGTTCTTGGACTTATATTACAGGAACAGAAACATGCATGCTCTGTATTTCTTTAAAAATTTCTAGCTCAATGAATATATGGTTTCTAGGGGGCTGGGGGGGTTGGGGGGATTTTTTTTGCATTTATATCTTATTTCAACAGCTTATTATTTGATTTTAATTCTTGTAAATCTACGCAGTTTCGTATATGTGCTCGTAAATGTATATAATTTACATTTCTGCCAGCAGAATCTTAAACTCTTTTATCTTCGAGTACTGAGTACAATTTGAGGATCGTATAAAGACTGATCTATATTGTTACGAGCGACAGGGAATAGACATGAAATTAAATTCGCCCGTACCATATAAGACACCATTTACTAACGATATTGCTGCGCTAATAAGTTGGAGCACCCATGTGTGGATGGAAGCCCAAGAACAGTAAGGAGACGGTCAACTGTTGGTGACTCATCAAATAGCATTGCGATCAAGCACGCACCTTCAGTTATTTTATTATCAGCGCGTTTATCTTGGTCGTTCATTTCGCAGCTGTTGTTCCGCTTTGATTATTTGTCCATCGCGGTATGACTGATCGTCTGTCATAGTTCTTCTATTAATAGTACTGTCGGATAATACGAATCCAGGACTGGCAAGCTTTGTCGGGTGTCTTCCTCAAAGGTGCAATATGCACGCGCATATCTAGCCAATTGTTTTCTGTTCCTAATACAATTGTCGTAGTTATAAACAGAAACAATTCTACCTCGAACAAAATACTTATGTCTTCAGCGATAGTACAATATGGTGATTTGGGTCCCATCTCATATAAAACACACCGATTACACCCACACGTTTGACATATAAGAGTCGTCTTTCCACGATAAGCGTTACCCGAATAAGGGAGGTTTTGTTCAAACATTGTCGATATCTCTTTGTTTATTGGTGAGTCATTGTTGGTGTAAAATATTTTATGAAAAGTATGAGCATGATTTATCTGGACCTCGAGTGGTTAGCGCTTCATTAAGGTTGTTCCAAAAGGATGTATCAATAATCTCTCAGCTTAACCTTGGTGCTGAGCGAATCCACCATTGAAATTGCCATTAGCCCCCACACGTATAACCTGTACAGCTGCACCATTAGAAGCGTTCGTGTGTAGCTTAGATCGCCTGCCTGACGACTGTTGTAGAATCCGCATTATCCTTTGTGCTCTTGATAAACGGCATTACTGGACCAGCAGTTTTGGTATGTTCATAACGTAGCTGGTTAACCCAATGCTCATCGTGGCCATTGAACGTTGTCTCAACGGAATTCGATTTACTTTACATCGATGGAGTAACGTACAAAGCCCCCTGTAATATTGATAGGATAACCGATACCGCCTTTCTTCACAAGTTTTCCATCCACTTCCAAAAAGGAAGTAAAAACCTACGTCTGTCTTGTCCTTGAAATTATTTCGTTATTGATTGAGTTCTCTGCTGGCGGGACATGATTAATACTTAACATCTCAGTCTACCAGCACATACTCTCCATGTAAAGTCTGGATCAGGCACATCTTTGAACTGAGTCATTGCATACTGGTTTAGATCCCACTCACACCTTATTGATTTTCTTTAATCACGTTGCATGGCAGCTTGCTGTTCAAAGTTCAAATCCACTCTCCATGCTCTAGTATTAGGCATTACTATAAACTGTCACACTGCAGATACCGTAGCGATATGACTGACGAATTGATCAAGCTACGTATCAAGTCCTAATCACAAACAAACACTGCATAATCGACATTGATTATGTCGACGGTGGTGTGACTGGAGCCGTCTTTGGTGCTATTAATCCATGTTATTAATTGATGTCACTGATCTCGAAGCGTCTGAGCTGCCTGCAAGCCGAGTTGTTTCACACGATCCACAGCGGCACATTCAAAGCTGTGAGTGCTTTAGGTGCACTCGAAATAATCCAAGACCAACATCACCGTTGGGAAATGTCATTTTTAAAAAATTGAGACACTGCCTTTTTATATATTGGTACGATTCCACAATTTGGCAACAATGGTACATGAAGGTCTCCTGCTACAAGTTTAATTTTTTTAGGAAAATTATTTTTATCTGCAATAATGTTAGAAGTAAATGTCTTATCGATGTATACAGTATTTCAGTTGGGATATAATATATCTTTTCAAATATTTTATTCAATGAAAAAGCAATGTTCATCCAAAACAAAATTCTTGAAAATTAAGTTCTCAATTTATAGTGAAACTCTATTATTGGATATTATTTTTGTGATTCAACTAAAGACTGTGTGCACGTCATTAATACTTCGGCCATCACGGGATCATCAATAGATCCAGCATTTGCTTAATTGTTCGAATACTACACAAGCTTATTCATGTCTAGAATCATTAAAACGTATGGTATAAATTATTAATTATTTGGCATTATTCTCAATACCGTAAGTTTTTTTGTACACTAACACTTTATATTATAAGCAAATAAATTGTTTGATGAATTTTACAAAAGGTGTTCGTTATCGCACTTTATGTTTTTTAGGCTAAGAATATAAAGTAGTAATACTTGTCATAGAGTGGATGCCATGTTAATGATCTACCTCTCTTATATCTCATTCCATCCCTGCCCGATAGCCATTGATCTGTACCATCACTGATCTATGCCTAACATTTTAGGCTTTCCAGTTCCTTCTTTCATAAAAAATGAAATTGCTCTCTCTCTCTCTCTCTCTCTCTCTCTCTCTCTCTCTCTCTCTCTCTCTCTCTCTCTCTCTCTCTCTCTCTCTGTGGATGGACTGATGAATGGATGAATGTATGTGTGTTTTATGTATGTATGTATGTATGTATGTATGTATGTATGTATGTATGTATGTATGTGTGTGTGTGTGTGTGTGTGTGTGTGTGTGTGTGTGGCACGAAGAGATATTTTGATGTAAATGAAGGAGAAAAACAGCTTATATCGACCGAAACGTTTAAGACATGAAGAAAACAAAGATTCATTCATAGATATATCGATGCATGGCTATAGAGACAAAAGTAAACAGACAGATGAACAGTTATGTCGATTGATTATGCTGAGAACGCGATTTAAACGCTTTGAACTGTTGACAAAATATGAAGTCTTATTTTCTTAATAAACGAAACATCGAATTGTTAAACTTGATGAATTAATAAGAATCTCGTATATACGAAAAGAAGCACATAAAACATATTAGATACACGCAAACAAGTGTAAAAATTCGAGACACAACTAAAACTTTAAACGGTGTGTTTCCTGCAATTTGAAAGCCTATTTTAATTAAATCAGATCTGATTTTGCAGCATAACGTAAACTAACAATTCGATGTTCTAGATTATCCTTATTCAAACTTTATCACAATGAAAATGATATTATAACTTACGTGATAAATCTTGAATCCGGAACCATTCTATTTAGTGGTATTAAGTCACTTGCGTACACATTAACTTGGTATTGTTCTATCCATTTCTGAGCCTCTATCTTCTCTTCTCCTACAAAAGTGACACCTCGTCCATGTTCGCCAATTTTACTTGGGTCATTATTACCATAATCATCGATTAATGGATTTCCTGTTGTTGAGTTTGAATTATTCTGGTACTCCTTCCAAGAGTTTGCTATATTTCTACCGTCAAATGGTTTCCTCGGAGTGGAGACTAGTTCTGGATGTGTCTGTTGTTTGTCAAGAACCAAATCACTATTGTTTCTGGGAATATCATTGGATTTATAGTATCCAATAATAAAGAAATAAACTTCTGTATTGTAATAAATTACTTCAAGTGTGATCAGAAGAAAAAACAGTGTAAAGGCAGTAATCGCGTATCGGATTATGAGTCTCATTTGAATTTGTTACACTCAGATAAAGTTTCCACAAAAACTAAAACATGCCAAAACTTGCTATCACAACGATTTACAAAACACTACTATATTTCTGAACAGTATCCGCCATAGGTACGATGGCTTATAAAGCTCTTTTTATCATCGTATCAGACATCACCACATCTGCCCAATGAATGCTCCGACCAAATGTTACTAATTAATTTATGCGAAAACCGTCTCTTTTCGGGCGGAGCTACATCAAACCATGACTTGAATCATTGTGTCTCTATCATGAAGTAAGAGGGACAAAATAAACATCACTAATAAGACAATACGAAGTAAAATTATTCATGAAGTGATCTTAATATGTCTCAGTTTCGTGTCCCACAACGAATTCTGGGCCATAAAGTATTTATTTCAATAATTTTAGTTATTTTACTGTTCTAGATAGAACTTACAAACCAATCCGGTTTGCGATTTATTCATAATTAGAATGTGTGCTTTCGTATTCCTTAGATTTTGTAGGAAGTTTCACACATTTTTCTGCCTTCTTCAATTCCTTTTTCAGTGTTCGACTTCTAATTGTTGATCCAATCCATTATCTTCCGATGGAGTGGAATGACACTGTTTTAGGTAAACATGTTTTAAATTAAACTGCACAATTTGCTACGCCTTTGAAATTTACTACATGACAAATAGCAGAACTCTTTCTCCAAAATTGAGCACAAGTGTTATCATTTCAAGTTCGTTAGAATGTTTCTACCAAAGTTCATATCCATATGATTGCTGTTGCACACTAGAAAGTAATAAGTATGAATAATACTCAGAAATCAGTATTTTCGTATCTTAATTAATAATACTCAGAAATCAGTATTTTCATATCTTAATTAATAATACTCAGAAATCAGTATTTTCGTATCTTAATTAATAATACTCAGAAATCAGTATTTTCGTATCTTAATTCAAATTTGATACGTATCATATTAGTTTAAGTTTGTCTTGATACGGACGTAATCTTAGTAAACTGTGATTTTTTTAATACGGTAATTAGACCTTGTCAGCATTGGAACTTCGCATATGTTAACAATATCACCATCATAGCTATTTCTGCAATAGCTTGGACACAGATCATAGTGAGATGTAAGTTATACTGCTTTTACGCTTCCATCTTCAAAGCTATAGTTGCCGGTCAACAATACGTATTTTCATGAATCCGTTTTAATTTGAATACCGTTATAATACGAAACAATACCGTGGAGTTTGGGATTTGAAGTCGGTGAAAACATACTAGGCCACAGGTTTCAAGCAAACTGCATTCTTCTGAAGGAGTAAACAAAATGTTGCTTGAAATAGATCAATTTTATTTGATCCATATAAATCCTTCTTCCACCAGACTTGTATTTTATAATGTCGGCTCAAAATATATGAGATAATTATTCATGCACGATTTTCATCTTAGCAAATGTTGAGTGGATCAAAAGTTTAATGCGTATTCACATGGTTAAGACCCACTAATCTAGACGAAAACACATAAGTGAGATTTGCTTCGTTGGGGACAGAGCTTGTGTACTCCTGTGTACGTACTTTGGCAACTGCGCAAATATGTATTACCGACTACCCATACTGATAAAAAAAAAACGTTAATGATATCGTAAGGATGCACGTGAGCTTAGACGCAATACCAATCAAAGACGAAGGTTATGTAAGTTTGTTTGTGAACCTTGAACACAATGCCAGACACAATATGGAGATAATATACATAAAGATTGCATAAAAATGGTTGCTTTTTATTCTAGGGTATAGGAGAACGAGAAATGAAACGTTGCGGCAAGGTCATTAAAACAAATCAAGTAAAAAAACACAGATGCTCCGTAGACTGTACGGTTTAACAAATTTTGAATGCTAGCGGAAATATTATTGGGAAAAAATGGGATAATAAGAACGCGATGTTGAAAAACTTTATAATAAATGGGGATTATATAGTGTACGCTTATCGCTAATAGTCACCAGGCAATGTAAATGAAGTAACAATGCAATTGAATGCAGGTCTTACATTCATTTGCATATGTCAAGATAATCGTTGTAGGATGTGTGATGATACTAAAGATAATTTGCTTTTATCCCGCATTTTACTTTTATTTGTATATCTAGTTAGTTAGTTAGTTTTGTTTTATTTTGGTCTTCGTTTAACAATTTGAAGTTTAATGTTGAATAACTTTTTTTTAAATATCGTATTTGTATATTTTTATATGGCAACTTGATTACATTAAGAAGTTAATTTTCAGTATATAGTGTAATACAGTAAATGATTGTTAATGCAGTCAATGACTTCATTTACTTTACTATTTGAAAGTAGTTTTATGTGTAAATGCTTGAGACAAATCACACGTTAAGTGTTGCAAAAAGTTTAGAGTAAGAAAACTAAGCCATTGTTATATTTTTACTGAAGCCATTGTTATATTTTTACTGAAGCCATTGTTATATTGTTACTGAAGCCATTGTTATATTTATTTACTGAAGCAAATACTTCTATAGATAATTATTATTTCTTTTATTAAAAAGGTGATGAATGTCAACGGGAAGTAACTATTATAACAAAAATTTACACTTACCTGAATTGTTTCCCTCGCTTTAGTTCCTACGTGTACGACACTTATTTATGTATGAATGTATGAGGTTTAATAGACATATAAAGACGGTACTGGCTATTTGATAACTACATTAAGAATGTAAGTATGTCTAATTAATGCAACAAAATCTTTAATAGAAAAGGGACATGCATTTCGTTCCATCGCTTCTCCCGTCTCTAAGTCCTAAAATAACTGACCCCCCAAAAAATTGAAAACCAGCATGAGTTGTAAAATAAATTAAAAATTTACTTCGCTAGAACACAGTATTGGTGTGTGTTTTTCCATGTAACTAGGCCTAGGATTGGTTGTGCCAATAACATTACTTAGTTACCATACTATTCTGTTGTGTGGGATAGAGAGAGAGAGAGAGAGAGAGAGAGAGAGAGAGAGAGAGAGAGAGAGAGAGAGATGCATGCATGCATGCATGCATGCATACATACATACATACATACATACGTAGGAAGAAAAGGAACGGTTTTGTAAACTGGCGTCGTTTGAAGCGAATGAATCAAATATGTAGTATTGAGTGGTACATGTAGCTGGAGTAGCAGTTTTAGGGTCAATATACATGTAACTTGCATTGCAATGGTCGCGTCAGCTAGGTGTTACAGCAAATGAAGTATTTTCTTGTACTATGATGTCTATAGGACTTGTTTCAATTGTGTGTTACTTTGATACATCATTCTGTAGTATTGTGGGGTCTATACAGATGGAGCAAGGCTAGCTATCCTGACTGAGTGTGACAACTAATCAACATCATTCATTAGTAGTGTGGGGTCAATATAACGTTTTCATTAGTAGTGTGGGGTAAATATAAATAGAGTATGGTATCGTTTAAAAATTCCAGCTGATGCTTTATTCTGTGGCATTGTGAAGTCTGAAAACACGTCGCTAGAAATCTATGTCAGCTGTTTTGCATCTAAGATCGCATTACATATTGTTCTGGGGGTCTATATTGATAGACTGGTTGTGTGAACCGGCTTTTACAGCTAAGGTTACAAAAATAAGAGTGTTACTGGTCAGACAACCGTCCCAGCGTCGACCCTAGGCTTTTGTTTCCCTTGCAAATTTTAGAATTATTTTTTTTTAATTTAAGAAGAAATAATTTCGAATGTTTTTTTTCTAACAGAGACACTTTTGCCCAGTATCTAAAGCGCTTAGCGAATTATATACTCTAATCATTATTATTGCTAATGTTCTGGAGTATATATATATATATATATATATATATATATATATATATATATATATTCCAGAGCATTAGCAATATATTATTATTATTATATATATTATGTACGCTGAATCAATAGTATACCACGAGATGCATACATGTTCCATTAAAAGGAAACGTTGAAATATGATTTGTTATTTCAATTACGTATTCCAGGCTGATGCATATGCAGTTCTGCAACTATACACATAGTCTGCTAACGGCTACACTGAGTTCAGCAATTCTAGTATTGGATTCATCACAGGTGTGGATTGCATCTGAGAGACTGAAATTAAACAATTGGCTGACAACTGCGCCAGAACATTAAATTTTTGGTCCCAGATATTATTACAATGTACCGTGCTAGGAATCACGGTACGATCCAAAATATCGAATAAAAACGTTTCTGTTGTACTCAGCTCTAGTCAGCGTCATCCGCAACATGTGCTATCATACCATCATGAAATTGACAACCCCTCACAACTAATGTATCTTAGCAACTAAATTTTTCCATAATTTTCAATAGTTTTCCAAGGCTGTCTGTGTCAAAGTCTTTTGTCAGATCAATGAGTGTCGCGTACACGTAGGAGTTCTATTCCTGGTACTTCTCTTGGAGCTGAAGACCTTCAGACTCCATGCCCCTAGTCCTTCGTCCTTTATTTGAAGCCAAATTGAGGAGCAATATATACCTGGTTAAACCCTTTACCTTGAGCCAGCTGCTTAACAAGTAAATGTGTATCTTTTTTAATCAGACAAACTGTCATGCTTTTATCTAGCGGAGGGAGCCCCTAACCCCCTTTCCTCTCAAAAATAAATGGGTGTAGAACAAAACGGAGGAAAAGGAGAAAACGGAAATAGTTTAATATTTACATAACACTCTATTCATCTCTCTTCCGTTGAAATCGAAATCTGTGAATGATCGAGTTATATTATCATTAATTTATTCAAAGTATTGATTAAGCTTGGTCAGCACAGGTTTGAAAAGTGTTCTTATGGTTCGTATGTACACATATCCACTGCTCATTTGCATTGTCTTTTGTATACGTCTGTTTCAGAATAAGAGTTATTACTAAAAAAATCTCTGCAAATGATTCACCTGTTCGAATCAGTACTTAACTGAATGATATGGAAGACTTGCCATCTGTTCTATAGTGCTGCTTTATGGTTTTAATTAATGCTATAGTCGGCTTTCTCACACAGATGTATTAAGATCAAATAATTATCTTTATTTCATAATTTCATAATGAGATTTTTTTATTATTTCAGTTCATCTTAACCCATTTAGAGTTATACGTTTTTGTTGCGGAAGAGACTTCGGGGTCTAAATTGCTTGGGAAAACAAATAAAAATTGCAATATCCTTTTTAATTGCAAGTATCTTAAATTGGCCTGTTATTCTGCTTTTATTCCATTAATTGTGAAATATAGCTGAAGGGGCGAAGAGGCATGTTCTTTGCTTTTGTCCATCCATCATTTACATCGGATTCGTATTTAACACACGAGACAAATAATAAATTGTGTTTAAAGTTGGTGGTCTTAGTAAATTCATGAGATACATACTCTGTGTGTGTTATTTACCGACCTAACAATATGTATTTAATTCTCCTCCAAAAACGTTTTTAACAAAGAAAATCTACAGTTAAAAAGCCAATTTGTTTATTTTCTGTCATAGAAAATTAAGTCGTGGATTATAGACAGCATATGCGTTACACAGGGTACACTGTTGTACCTCTCTCTCTTCCAACAATAAGTATTTGTATATGAAATAATGCTGTTCAATGCCGCTATCGTACCCATGTAGACAATTTACATTTAATCTTGCAAAACAAATTCAGTTGCTCCCTTGTTACAGCCGCATTACTGACTAAATTATAAGAACTCGGTACTAACGTATCTCATATTGTATGTGTATTGACCAAATGATGATGCAGAATGTACGTATTTGTTTACACCCTCCCATACGGAGGAGTATGATTTTCTCAAAGCCCCTATCATTTCCACCACGCATGCGGTAATTTATAGACGCCCCATTATGAAGATGACTGCCAAAATGATATACATCTGTAACGGTCGTGTCGGTTATCAAGGGTTATTAGTGCTATATCGCACAAGCCCTGGTCAAAGGTATTGCACAACTTGGAGAAACAACACTTGAAAACCGCCTTCGCTAATTCTCGTTATCTAGAAGATCTCTACGGTATAATTTGCCCGGTTAATGGATATGGTAATCTGAGATGGTTTTTTTGAACTAGACAACACACGAGCCCCCGTAAAGATAAAATAAGGATTTAATTACAATACAATCAAGAGAAGAATGACACAGTAAATTACACTTTTCTTTCCTTCTGACTATTCTTCGTTCAGAAGCACTTCAAAACCGAAGCTTTACAATAACGGATACGTTAATTAAAGTTCAAACACTAATAAAATAGATGAATTTAGCTGTTATAAGCTGATAGTAACTTTCGTCATGAAATCGAGTGTTCATTAACATCGGACTGCTTGGGAAAATTACAATGACCTTGTTCGTCGACTGGTTTTTCTCTTCTGCGTGCGTCACGACTTTACTTTGCCTTTTGGTTGAACGTGGGATTTCACAACATCTGACTTCTGACTCCTTTTCCCTCCTGTTCTTGACTTATCTTCCCTCCTTTTCTTGACTTCTCGCTAATTCTCACTCTTTCCAAACAAACTATTTACCTTTGAAAAGAAAAGGGTAAAACGCCCTAAGTATCTTGTTATACTTTAAGAGTTGAGATTGTCCGTCCGTCTTTCTGGTTAGAACAATCAGATCTTACTATCAGTGTTAACATTTATACGGCTAACAAATACTACACAAGTCTTCCGATCAATAGAGCAATACTGCTAATTATCGGCATCAGAATTTAGGAAAGTCACATCTATTCCCGTAAATCATTATGTAAAATGAGGCAACAATATATCATGACACACAATCCATATTCACTAATATGATAAATTCAAATTAATGTAACACTTTCCAATCACAAATGTACACGGCGGGTTTTTCTACCCCACCCATTAACCTACCTAAGTAAATAAGGTGAAAATGCTAATTCAGAATTCAAAAATACATTATTAAATCAATGTAATACCGAACTATTTGTATCATAGTATCAATGCATCTATAACAAAGAAAACATCACATAAATTACATCATGATAAATGTGAATTTGAGTTAAATACCTTGAGTTTTTGGCGTCTTACAATCGTTTCACATTCAGTTTAACCTGGAACTACAATTTTAACGAACGTCTTTCTTGCAAAGAACGGTCGGAGTCCTGGTAGCGGTTCCTCTTGCAGAGAAATTTTCAGACTAATTCAAACTCATAAGCACAGAGGAAATATTTCCCCGATTCAAGGGTTCGACACACCCCCTCATTCTACATGTGACCAATCGGAATAAATGCTATTCCTACGGACATTTTGAAACTGTCTATCAAGATGCCAAAAAATGCCACTCGGGGTCGAAATATCACCATACCATTTGCTTCAAATCACTTTGACAGCTTTACGTGAGAAATTTACTTAGTTCGGTTCTACTATAAATATTCTAACAGCGTGACCCAGTTAAATAAACATTCCATTCGTCCAAACTCTACTCCAAGACAGTTAATTGTCGGCTAAACTAAGAATTAATTAATGAATTTCACTGACGAAAAATTTGGCACTTGACAACATCTAATATTCTACATTTACAGAAAATGCCTAATAGTTAAAAATAGTACGTATAAAATGCATCTTTTGCTTGAAAACATTTTCTAAATGATGCATATTCTTAGATTAAAAGAATAGGGAACGTGCATGTTGGTTTTATAGTATCTGCTTGTAAAGCTGTTATTAAGTGTTATGGCTTGCTAAATAAAACATTTTCAATCTTAAGCAGCAACGTTTTCATAATTTTTAAAACAAGGACGCCACAAGTATATTTAGTAAATTTTCAATTGCTGTATTGTTTCAGAGCTCTAATTCTATTGGACAAAAATGTGGTGCTATACACTGAAGCCACATATTATTGATTGTGTTTATTATTTTAAACTTCAACTACATTTACTCCTACACAGAGTGAAGTATATGTTTTCTTTTTCAAATAAAGGACAAAAGCCCACGCAGAATACAGGACAATGGTAACGAATATCAGTACACAACAAAGTTTAACTCCTTCTGTAATCTATCAACACAAAACTCACAGGTAACACGATTCCATACCTTGCGCTGAATATGATCCTATTACAGACAATTCGACTCATAATATCACATTGACTTGATAATGCTTACTTTGAACTTTGAAAGGCAGCATACTGAGAACTAATGTTGTTTTGTCAAACTTTATTTCAAATGCAGAATCAACATGCTATTTCAAATCCGCATCTTTCCGTTTCAATGCTTACAAAATGTTAAAAATGATTTTAAAATATTCATGAATGGCCAAAATTATGTTGTGCTCTTTCCTTACAGGTGTGATTGTAGATATTGCCAAATGATGAACTCGGCAATTGAGTGCTTATGCTGTGAAAAGGTGGAGGTAATTGAGAAAAAGAAGGATGACCTGACATGTATAACCCTCCATGAAAGTTTCCTTGCAAACTTAAACAGACACATGCTGGAAGTATCCCTGTATGAATACCTGGAACATCATGGACCTTTGGATGATGATAAACCAATACATGAATAATCTGTCTACTCTTATATAAATTTCTTCAAACTTCCTGTTGATATTTTTAATCAGATTGTCCTACACATGGAGACAACATTTATTACAGAAGGATGTATTCCATTATGATGTTTAAGCTGTGATGGTCTTGAACTTATGAAAAGAATGCAGTTTTTAAGAACAAAATGTAGCTTTCTCTTTTAAAGAATTTACCTTTTGTCTTGTTTTTTCGTAGGGCTGATATCTTAACTTGCTTGACATTATATAGCCTGGATTATGCTCATGTGTCATTAACAAAGATATATATATATATATATATATATATATATATATATATATATATATATATATATATATATATATATATATATATATATATATATATAACTGTAATCAGCAATGACTCAGCTCATCAAGGTCTTGACCTTAGTTTACCATAAATAAACACCGGAACACCGCGCACGTCCTTACCGTAATAGCAAGAACACGATATTGCTACAGTATATATTTAAGAATAAAAACTAAATGTTCAGAACGTCAGTGATCAAAACAGTTTTGTGTATGCATCCGAATGAAAAACCTTACATTATACTTTATTTTACCAGTTCGATAACATTATTCCTTATTTAGTTCAATGATCACAACATTAGAGCCGATCTCGTTTTGTTACATATCGAGGATATCACCTATGATCATTGGGAAGATGACTAGTGGATAGGCACCCATTTTTGTATCCGATAAAGGCCTCCAAAATGAATGGAAATAATAGAAAAACAAGCTATACACAGATTATTACAAATGTAGTTGTTTCAGCGTGTACCACACCCACTTCTCACCCCACCATTATTTTATCAATATCATTACTGTCATACAATCAACTTAAAATCATTTTTAAAGAAACCCGATCTCAAATACTTTGAAAAATTATTCTTTCTCTAATGTATAGAAATAAATCATAACATATCCTTTGGACAGTCTTGAGGCAAATGAAATAAAAATATACAGGCTTGAAAACTATCACAACATCCCTGACTCCAGAAAAAAAGAATCCATGCCTTGAATAAAATACACTAGTTATGTTTATTGTCCAATTCAGCAATGAAACAATGAAATACGCAAAGTAAAGTTTGATAAATGTCAAGGATTTACAAATACTCAAGCACTCATGGCCACAAACCCGCAGATACTATATCAAGCTATTGCACCTATCGTTTCTAATGGAGCAGCACACTCGAAAACAAATAAATGTTATTCTCATATTTGGCTTACAATCAGTCTAATAATTTATCGTATAATTTAAAAATGCAGCAACTAAGGTTTTGTGACAGACTGACATGCTTAGACATACTCAACACACATGTACAAATCAAGATGACCTTTCGTTTATAAAACTATAGGGCATTTAAAATGCATCATCTGAACACTGATAAGTACTGAAGAGATTCTCCAAAAACAAACATGTCATTGCCATCTCTGTCTAGCTATGGTCATTTACGTAGCCTTTCTCTCGCCAAGTATTCTCTTAGTCATAGATGAAATTTTTTATGTTTTGAAGATAAAGCCAAAACTGTATAGCCTTTACTCTTGGATGATGTGTGGAAAGGCATACAGGACAATAATCTTCCTCGTTGGTGATGATGTTATCGGATATCTGGCCATTTTACACAAATTGGCGGAACACGAGACTCTAAGTCAAGCAGACAGAAGAGATGGCACGAGTGAGGGGGTGGGGATTAGGACGTGGTTGCTCAGTTGGATGAGCATTAGATTCATCATGTAAAGGTCACTGGTGCAATAACTTCCCAAAGTGAGAGCCAAGGCCAGTTGTGAATGACACTTAAGGCATCCACTTCCTCGTTTGTATGTATGTATGTATGTATGTATGTATGTATGTATGTATGTATGTATGTATGTATGTATGTATGTATGTATGTATGTATGTATGTATGTATGTATTGTTACGTGCTTAGGCTCTAATAAACAGTAACATAGAAAGAGTGAAAAAAACAAGCTTGTAAAAACTTAATAAACAATTTATTGAGCACAAATATTTTCCAGAAAAGAAAAAAAAAGCATGGTTTTAATAATCAATTCCAAAACTAATCTAAAAATAATTCAAAATATAATCCGAAAGTGAAATTGCAAAAGTCTTGGTAATAAAATTTCTTAATAATTCCAAGTTCGAATCTTAGTCAAGCATCCAAGATGGAAGACGATGTCACGTGATGAAGTCAGTTCTTGGTAATGAAATTCAATGAGCATAACTATAATCAGGATAAATAACAAATTAATCATCTAGATACAAACGAAATGAAATTATTTCCAATACAAGGTAATTTAAAATAACTCAAAACGACACAAAACTTAGTTTTCTAACAGCCCAACTTCTACTAAATAGTTCGTTCCAAAACATAATTTATATACCTGTTTTTACGTAACAAGAAAGGGGTCACATGATCTTCTACAATCTTTTAGAACAAATTTACGTTAAAAAATCTCGTACACACTGTATGACCCAACTAAAAATAGAAAGATGTTTATAACAAAGCTCCATAATGTCCTTGGAATCAACCAATCATTTTAAAAGCTTGATAACAACTCTGAAGCCAGGTCAGAAATGAGGTCAAGACCTGGTGTTTATTTGTAAAGTACAGGTCATCTCCCAATGAATGAATCTTAAACTTAAAATGTCAAATTTGACTCTGACAAACAAACAATTAAGATAAAAAATAAATGACCCAAATAAAATACACGTAACAGTATGTATGTATGTATGTATGTATATATGTATGTATGTATGTATGTATGTATGTATGTATGTATGTATGTATGTATGTATGTATGTATGTATGTATGTATGTATGTATGTATGTATGTATGTATGTATGTATGTATGTATGCATGCATGCAGGCAGGCAGGCAGGCAGGCAGGCATGCATGCATGCATGCATGCATGTATGTATGTATGTAGGTATGTGTGTGTGTGTGTGTGTGTGTGTGTGTGTGTGTGTGTGTGTATGTGTGTGTGTGTGTGTGTGTGTGTACGTATGTACACACACATACATACACATATCGGGCACCAGGTGATGTTGTATGTAAATGAAACGTAAAACCGCCTCAAACCGACCAGTTATAGCAGGACGGACACTATATTGTCTGATGGTATGTTAGACGTTCAGTTTTAGGACACGCGCAACAGATAGGTTATTCATATAGAGATGAATGAGTAAAGAGGCCGAAACGAGACAAACAGATGAACCATTGGGTACGTTGATTAAGCCAGAACGCAAGTCAAAAGCTTGGAAACATTGACAAAATAAGAAGTCTTAAATCTTATATTCTTTTTTAATCATAGTTTCTTCATACATTTAAAAGGAAGCTTAGAATTGATAAACTTGAGGGATTAGGGATTCCGTATCTTTGAAAAGATGCATAGTAAAGCATGTCATACACAACCAATTTGAAAATGTACTATAAACGCTATAACAGTTCTTTGTCTGCGACTTGAAATTTTATATTAAATAAATCAAATCTGAACTAAGTGCATAATGAAGACCAAAGAATTAGATGTTCTTTGTTTTCTTAATTCAGACTATATCAAATAATTTAGTGTGAATAATTAAAATGAAAGGATAACTTACTTTATAAATCTCGAATCCGGAGTCATTCAGTTGTATTAAGTCACTTGCACACACATAACGTTCGCATAGTGTTCTGCCTTCATCTTCTCTTCTACTACAAAAAGTGACACCTCGTCCATGTTCGCCAATTTTACTGGGGAATTAATGGATTTAATGTTGTTGAGTTTGAATTTATTCTGGTACTCATTCCAAGATTTTGATATATTTATAAACTGGTTCTAGTCGTGTCTGTTTTTCAGCATGTTCCTATTCACAAACGATTCTGGAAATTTATTATGATTTATAGTATCCAATACTGAAAAAAATAAACTTCATCATAGTAATTAATTACTTCAAGTGTGATCAGAAGAAAAAACTTTGTCAAGACTTTGATCACGTATGGTCATGAGCCAGTTGTATTTGTCAGTCAGACATATTTTCCACGAAACTCAAAATATGATATTGCCAAAACAATACACTACTATATTTCTGAATAGTATCCGCCATAGGTACGATGGCACATACATGTATGTTATCATTGTCTATGTCGTCACCGCATCTGACCAATGATTGCTCCGACCAAATGTTACTATTGAATTATTCCGAAAGCTATTTCATTTGAGTCGGAGCTACGTTGGACCTAGTTATAATTTCGTGTGTGTCTCTATCATTGAGTAACAGCTGCATAAAGTTAATATTAACAAAAAACATTCCCAGCCAGACAATGCGAAGTAAACGTATCCAGGACATACTCGCAAACGTGTGAATTGTTTTGATTGCAATGTGCAATGCCACCTTTAGGGCCTGCACCAGGCATGTACAGCTTCCTTTTGGGCAATATAAAACTACACCCTAAGATTAAATAATCGGATAAAACCAGATAGCTGACCAGATCAGTAGTACAATCTATGTATAAGAAGAATCTCAAGCACAGTAAAACAACTTTTGTTCCAACCGAGAAACCTTTATCCAGGTTTCTATGCGCTAACGGACAATTACATTATCCAAACCCTTTTAATCACAACATGTTTGATGTCCCACAACGAGATCTGGGCAATAAATTGTGTGCATATGTTCATGTACATGTCTCATCTTGTATAGTAAATGACTTGACAAAACGAACATGTCTGCTGTTTGTTCAAATCTGTTGGATTTGTTTTCATATATTGAATATGTAGGCATTTTACGCATTTCTTCTGCCATTCTTCACCTCCTTGCTCAGTGTTAGACATTTAATTGTTAACCTAAACGAATCTCTTCCACAAAAGTGTCTACAAATATTCGTATTCAACTGAAAATGCTACTCTTTCGTGGAACTTCACGCTTACAAAGAAGCATCATTCATTCTCCAAAATTGATGTGTATTCCTTTAGCAGAAATTTTATTATCCTCCGTTTTATTCATATGCTTGTAGAATGCACAATAGAATGTCAAAAATATGGGAAATACCTATACGCATCTTATCAAACCATTCTTAACGGTCAAGGTTATACTAAAGATACATTTGTTATTTGTTCCCTCAAACACCCTTGCATATCTCATATTTTAATTTTTTTATAATTTATCTGTTCCACTGTCGTAGTTCTATCTGCAAGAACTAGGCCACAAATCGAAGTGATTATTTGTTATTTTCCGGTTTTTAGCTTCATATCCGTTAAACTTTGCAATACATTGTATATCTTGACTCGGTGATGTATGTCTCTTTCATTCGAGCAGACAAATTCACATATAAGTGATCTTGACGACAGAATGCATGTCAGTGATATAGCAGGACATGGAAAAATGGTTAATATATGGTATCAAAGTAGGTAATATAATGAATCGATAGAATGCATGGCAGTGATATAGCAGGACATGGCAAAATTGTTGTTATATGGTATCAAAGTAGGTAATATAATGAATCGATAGAATGCATGGCAGTGATTTAGCAGGACATGGCAAAATTGTTGTTATATGGTATCAAAGTAGGTAATATAATGAATCGATAGAAACCATAGGTCGTTTTTGTTGGGTTTTTATAGTCAGTTATTGTAGTAGCTGTTCATAAAGTCTGCTTCAGTAGCTTTGACAATATCAACCCTTATAGACAAATATCATCCATCTATAGACAGGGAATGCTGATATAGATATAATAGTAAGAGTTTCGTGGCCCTGAAATTATCGTAAAATAGCACTTTCAAGCACAAACCTAAAACGTAAAATAAAATATGCAAAGAGGTTGTAATGGCCTGCACTTCAAACTGGATCACTTACATGTAGATAAATATATATGCATTTAAATTTGTCTTCCATATTTATGTTTGGCAGTATGCTAAAACGATTATTAAAATCAAAATGGGTATCGGATATGTCTACAAAAATTCATATTTCACAGCTACACATGAACTGCAGAATCACATAGCAACACAGTTTTCGTTGTAACAAATGAGCTGTTCAGAAAAATTCGATTCCAACACATTCACAGTGAGTGCTGAAACATGATAACCTTCATCTCCTCCAGTCCCTAAAATTGGGTTTCGCGTAAAAGGCAACTGATAGTGTCTGTCTTGTATTTTGGAAACTGCACCTTTAGATACGTGAAATTGAAGATCGAAATGAAGCCAACAAAACAAGTCAGAGATAGAAGTAATTCCAAACGCATATCTGTTTAATCGCATAAACAAATATATTACACAGGTGCAGTATCATTCTGACAGCTTGTAAAGATATGTTTTCAATTTAATATTTAACAAAATTGATTTCTTTCATTTGATGTTTTAATTTATTTTGTTAACCCTAATATTAAAAAGTTCTCAAAACCACATTTCAATCAAAAATGTTAATATTAAATTAATAAATTACGTTCTTCTCAATATTGATATTTTTAATATTTGATATTCCGGTGATTTTTTTTCAGCGTGTTATAATTATGAATGGATAATTCCTATTTTTCAATGTGCTGCACATATTTGGCTAAAATAATGCCCTTATAGACAGCAGTAATGATATCGTATCATTTATAAACTAATCAGCTGTATTGAGACAGTCGTAAAAGAATAAGAGTCCAAAGAAGACTTCATACCATTCGTATGTCTTTAGTTTAAACACAAATCATTAGACTAGCTAATTTTACTTTAATCATATTTTATGTTTAATTATTATGAAATTCATGCAGTTGTTACATTACAAGAATGGTAGAGCATGCCATGCTAGTAAGGTGATACTGAAGATCATTTTGAACAGACTGAAACCACAAGCAGAAGAAATAATCGCTGAAGATCAGACAGGGTTCCAATGTGGAAGAAGCACAACATAACAAATATTCAATCTCAGGCTTCTGTCTATAAAGTACACGCACCATGAACATCTATCATGTGTTCATAGATTTCAAAAAGGCTTTTTACAGAGTGTGACATGAGGCATTTTGGGCCACAGTGAAGAAGTATAACATTGGTCAAAGGATGACTAATGCCATCAAGCAGCTAAGGCTACCAGTGCAATAATTTTTCAAGGTTCTATGGGGGACTGGTTAAAGACAACAGTTGGAGAACGTTAAGGCTGTCTCATGTTGCCCACACACTTTTCAACATCTACTGTGAGCGCTGCATGAGTGAAGTCCTGGAAAACCACTGTGGAACAGTAAGCATTGGATGTTTATCATCACCATCCTCCGCGTTGAAGACGAGCTTACCACCTTAGTGAAGAACCTGAATGAAACATCGTCCAGATTGGACATTCAGATAAGCGTAGAAACGACAAATATGATGACAAATAGTGGCAAAGAAATCTTCGCCAAAATTAAAGTCAGAAGGCTGGAGCTTTAAACAGTGGGTCAGTTCAAATATATGGCTTCCATAATTACCGAAGAGGGATCAAGAGCAGAAATGTTGTCACGCGCAGCACAAACAATGGCAAAGCAAAGCCATAGCTGGAGAGACCAGAATATGTGTCTGAAAACTAAAATCAGACTATTGAGAGCACTGGTCGTCTCGATCATTTTGTATTCATGTGAGACCTTGAGCTTTACAGCAGAATTACAACGAAGAATCCAAGCACTTGAAATGCGATCCTACAGAACCATCCTTGGCATCTCATACATGGACCATATTGCAAAAGAAGAAGTGAGTAACACCATCAGGCATAAAGTAGGCCATTATGAAGACATTCTCACCACTGTCAAAAAGAGAAAGCTGAAATGGGATGGATATGTCACTAGAACCAAGAGTATATCCACAACAGGCCAGCAGGACAGCGTCCAGGGTGGCAGAAGGAGATGTAGAAAGAGCAAAATGTGGACCGATAACATCACAGAATGGACCAGGAAACTTTTGCGGAGACACAGGCATTGACACATGATCGAGGCAGGTGAAGGGAACTGGTCAGACGTCCAGCAGTACAGTGGCTCAACGACCACACTAGGTCAAGAGAATGATGATGATGAGGAGGAGGAGGAGGAGGATATTGATGATGAGGATGATCATGATGATGGTGATAATGATGATGATGAATGTGATTATGATCCATGTGCTCAATTGAACAAAATATGACTGACGGCTCAGTAATTAAATACTGCCAGCATGATTAACAATCACGTATGACATATAAATACTTGTACCAACTTGGAAACGAAACATTTTTGACCTGATACCAGCCCGACCGATCCAAGCACTAACATCGTATGCTGTCGCTGCTAGTATCATTTTTATGTAATTAGCCTCGGCATGCGAGGCTGACGCTCTAATCACTTGGCCATGGAAGTGGTCTGCAAATAAGATCGGGAATGAGATTTTTTGGCTAGGACATTGAGGTATTGAAAGTTTTGCAGTTGA
Source organism: Unio delphinus (assembly GCA_029339505.1). Lineage (NCBI taxonomy): Eukaryota > Metazoa > Mollusca > Bivalvia > Unionida > Unionidae > Unio > Unio delphinus. The sequence goes on from JAQISU010000014.1 coordinate 6,932,843, forward strand.
TAAATATTATAGTCCTTACTGAAACAATTTTTTTCTTAACAAAATTACAGAACTATCTGATGTGATATGGTAAAATATATTACAAAATACTTGAAGTAGAGAATGCACATAATTGTGCGTGACAGGTATTCAGTTATGTTTGGATTAGTACGTTTGTGAGAATACAAATAGGCATTTGTTTCAGACACTGACATAGTTGGATTATAAATGGATAACAGCAAGGTAGTAAAGTTGGTCCAATGTTTTTATATGATTCCTTGACCTGGCACGGCTAAAGGTGTACTGCATATGTGACACCATTCGGTCGATAATTACCATATGTAACTAATAAGTTGAACTGAAAATTAGATATTTTATTGATATCTACATAAGTTGACAATTACCATATGTAACTGATAAGTTGAACTGAAAATTAGATATATTATTGATATATACATAAGTTGACATTATCCAGTAACATATGTTAAATAATTTATTTGCTAAATGGGCGTACAAGTGGCAATTATGTGATGTTGAGCCCCAAATTGGAACAATGTTATGTGTTTTAAAGTATTGGTGTATTGGCTTCTAAATAAAACTAAATTAAATTTTCTTTGCAAGTGAAAATACTTTTCTAATTTTTTTCAACTTTGTGCAACTATAGACAGAAATTAAAACTGGCTAGTATATTGTATAAAATGAAGTGTCATTTTTTTTAATTGTTCTCATGATCTAGCAAATGTACGAAAATACTGGTTGAGAAAAGAAGCATTTTAATATTTTTTTAATTTGTTTTACCTTTTCAATAATTTTATTAGACTTCATAAAATATAAATATACCATGTAGGGAAAAACGATTTTAATAAGCAATTATGTACATTTGACACATTTTATCATCTTCGTTTGGTACAGAGGTCGGTCGTCAGCTTTGGTTCCTGCTCGTGGCATAGTAACTGGGAATAACTGTATTGTTTGGTGTCTGTATATCTTGCATATCAATGATTGTGTTATTTCATTGTTACAGCTAATGCATCATCCCTTAATATTGTAGATTCTATATAGATCATGTATGACTAGTGTCAACTGTATCTTCCAGTAGATGCATTATTCTGTATTATTGTGTTGTCTATATAGATAGATCAGGAATAGTTATGTTAACTGTGTGCTACAGCTTATATATATGTGTGTGTGTGTGTGTGTGTGTGTGTGTGTGTGTGTGTGTGTAGTATGTACGCTGTATTAATGATCTACCACGAGATCACGAGATGCATACATTTTCATTAAAAGGAAACGGGAATTGCCTGTGCTTCCTTTTAATACAAACTTTATATAACGAGTGTTATATCATTGATACAGCGTACATACTGTGCATATATTGTAGTTATATCACATACAAATATATATATATATATATATATATATATATATATATATATATATATATATATATATATATATATACATATATATATCCTCAGATGATCGAGTGTGTGCGCAACAAAATGTAGTGCTATGCTTTTAGTGGGTATTTACTATCACCTTTGCATACTGATAAGTTGAGTGTTTTCTTTGTTTAGTTTCTACGTTTCTGCAGTCATTAAATCACTATAATACACATGTATGATGTAAACATGAAAGACGAGTTTAATAATAATATTAGAGCAGTACAAACTCATGATTAGCTACGCCATCCACATGATTGCTAAGGCATTAATCTACAGGCACATGGAAATTAACCTGGAATATAAACTAAGCGGAATGATGAACCAAAAAGGGTAATTACATTTTTTAATGCAATTATAGTTGATTTAAGTAATTATATCGCTTTAGTCATAGTTTAAACTCTCTCTGTTTCTCTTTCTCTCTCTCTCTCTCTCTCTCTCTCTCTCTGGTCGGTTAGACTTATTATTATGACATAATAGCATGTTTAAGAAGCAAACAAAAAAGACAAACATTTAATGCATCATAGTATGTGTACCACGTAACCGAAGAATTAAAAGTATAATGCTGACAAGCTTTGTAACTTTGTATCATTTATAAACACTAGCTAAATCACAAGAAAAGGGCACACGTGTCGTTACGACGAACCATAGTCTTGTAGGTTACTTGGTGTAATTTCTGTTTCAAGGTTTTAATCAAGCATAAATTTATTTTATCTCTCACTCCACATTTCCGCATAGTTTCTCCGCTATGCATGAGAGGGGAGGGGGATGAGAAATCATAAAAGATTGTGATGAAAATTTAGACCATGTTACATCCATTTAGAAAACGAGCATTAATAATACCTTTTATCGTTATTATCATACGTCAGTAGTGATTAATGCTTGGAAATTCATCATTGATCTAGAATTAACTGCAAACGTTCACTAGAATGTTTACATATTCGTATTATTTCACAGTTTGATATAGCCATAGTATTGGTATATCTAATCGTTTCATACCAGCACTTTAAATGTCATGTTATTTGTTATAACGAAAAACGAACAAACATACCTGCCGTAATTTTAATAATTCAGGTGTTATGCAGTCTATATTGATATAACATGACCGAATATGTAAACTGGGTGTTACAGCTAATGACTCATTCAATAATATTATGGGATAAATATATACAAAAATGGAATTTGTTGTGTCGATCCAGTATCCCAGCAAATGCAATATTTTGTAGTATTGTGGGGTGTACATACATGTAACTGGAGTGTGATGTAAAGTGTCGGTGTATTGTCTAAATGAATCTTCGTGTTACAGTGTAGTAGCATATAGTATAGTGTTATGTAGTCTATATAGATAGGTAAACATTGGTGTCAACTCGACGATGCTAATAAAGCATTATTCATTAGTAATGTTGGGTCTGTATTAGTGGAGTATGGATTGCTGTATATGTTGGGTCTGTATTAGTGGAGTATGGATTGTTGTATATGTTGTGTCTGTATTAGTGGAGTATGGATTGTTGTACATGTTGGGTCTGTATTAGTGGAGTATGGATTGTTGTATATGTTGGGTCTGTATTAGTGGAGTATGGATTGTTGTACATGTTGGGTCTGTATTAGTGGAGTATGGATTGTTGTATATGTTGGGTCTGTATTAGTGGAGCAGGGATTGTTGTATATGTTGGGTCTGTATTAATGGAGTAGGGATTGTTGCAAGTGTTCGCTCTTTTTCAGGTAGTGCATTGTTCAGTAGTACTGTACAAAATAAAAATAATTGGTCTCGAACGTGTTCATATTTCAATTGTTTCGAATGTGGTAATTTATTAAAAGTCGTTTTGATGTATAACAATAATAAAATCCTAAATATTCTTGAGTTCTCGAATATTCCAAATTAAAGTTTTCTCCAAGATAATAATAAAACATTGTATTATTCCGGTGAATAGTAATTTGAGTAAACATTTATAACCATTTCTAAAACTAAACAAAACAATGCGACTGATTCTATTTCGAATATTAATGTGCGAATGAGTAAACAATGCTAATATAAAAAGCTTAGTCACAATAATAGAGTATGGATTTAGGTCAATCTTCTTTCTTAAACATTCAAAGTTGTCAACAAATTTAAGAAATTTTACATTGAAAAAGTAATATCCTAATTTCAGGCAGAAATACACTTATTTAATTCTGTTGATAATTAGCTGATTATCTGTTGTATAATCATAGAGAAATATTAGAATAGCGGAGAGGGAGAACAGACGTTTTTGCTAAAACGTCATTTGCTTTAAAAAAAACTTCCTACGAAAATTAAAAATACCAAGTCGATAACGCCTAACTGAAGCCTCTAACCGACCGAGAGTTTCTCTAATTGTGTTAGCGTATTCGTTACTTTATATTTTCTCGTTAGTTTTTTTTTTTGTTTAAAATTGTGTATGTATGTTTTGTTTCTCCATCCTTACATTTTACTGAGGTCTCACTCTCTATGCTGCTCTTCAGGTTCGCCTAATTAAATCATTAACATATCAGACAAATTGATATTTCTTAAACAATTTTTTTAATAAGACCTGCACGATATCGTGACCTAGGAGCATGCAACTGTATCGTTATAAATTCCGTGTGGGAAAGCTTGCACACGTGAAGAGCAGTTTTTAAACTAAATAATATCCATTTCCCGCCGAAGACCAAGTCTGATGAATGTTGGGCAGAGTATGTGTATCAACACCGTTAAATACGGCTAAAATATCACATTTGTCTCTGATCACTTTAGGTATTTGTGTACTTCGTTGAGTAACATAAGTCACATCTGTGTTTTATGTCTGCCTCGAGAAAATATTCTTGATGGATTTGATTGTCCATCCAGCATCACATCGTCTTATATTACCAGATTGTTAATACATCCATATAGGTCATCTACAAATGGGGTTTCATCAATATCGGTGATAAAATCAATACTGTCATTAGCATCCTCGTCCAACAATTTTACATATTTATTACATTCTTAAAGCTCGTAGTATCATCTCTGATCATCTACGGATGGTACTACTAAATATAATGTATCCCATTTGAGAAATCGCATTAGTAAATTAAGTAATACTTTTATCTTGCCAGACCTAGATGGGCCTATTATTATTGCTCTGATGGTATTTGGTAGAAATGAATCATGTTTGACTGCTTCTTGTTTTCGTGTCGCTGAGAAATAATTACATTTTTGTAGTAGAAAGATAATTAATAATATGAATTTATATTGTGTTAGATGCAGAGCGTTAACCCCAGTCGGCGGATTAAAAACAATATTTTTTTTTAAAAAAATAAAAAGCGCACAACAATGGATAAGTATGTCAATTGCGGTACGAAAATATAAATTTGTCTCCGTCAGTAATAACATTACTGGTGGTGACGATATCACTGCTATTTAGCAAGTTTACCAGGAACTCAATGGTCTAAGAACTAGGAGAAAAACATTATCCAGGCTATAAACGTTGCCGTCCTGGAACCGACCTGATATTCGACTTGAGGAACGATATTAACCAAGACATGGTGATCATAAAACAAATTATACATATCAAGCGTGTAAAATAGATAATGCTTTGCAACAACATATTGCAGATGTGAAGTTGATTTATTCGTTAAATTCCACAAAATATGAATATTTCAGGGACTCGTTAGCTAATTATTTAAAATGATCCGCGATGAAAGGTTATCTAGTGCATGGGACCAGAAATTAATCAACTGATCATTTGTATAAAAAACGTATCTAATAACTCTGTAAGACAAGAATACAGAAGTATTTAGCTGAAGAAGAAAATAAAAAACAGACAATGAATAGATATATTACCTAACCTTATTAATTGATACGGTAAGAGCTATTATATTGTGGTTAATAAATGATTTTATATAATCAATGGCCGTACTCTGAATTGTACTCAATAAATTGCCAAGTATAAGTTTGTTTTGCCTTGTATATATGTATAGACCTATCGTATTTAAAGTTGCTCGAATTATATAGTTGCAACCAACTGTTGCGTATTATATTTATTAATTACAATATATATATATATATATATATATATATATATATATATATATATATATATATTGTTTTTAATACATAAATACCAAGACAAAGAAGAATATACCTGCTGCATTCAGACAAGCCTGCTTCCTACAATGGATTTAATGAAACGTTTGTTAATAATGTATTGCTTTATTGCTTTTATAGAAGGCTTAGCAATAATAATAATAATAATAATAATATTATTATTATTATTATTATTATTATTATTATTATTATTATTATTATTATTATCATTATTATTATTATTATTATTATTATCATTATTATTATTATTATTATTATTATTATTACAAGGAATCAGAACTGTTTCAAAGGAAAATATCAAGAAACAATAATGATGACTGACAGATGGGAGGAGGCATGGGACGAGAACGAAGGAGGTGTCACCTCGGCTAAGTCTGAATCAGTCTAGTGCGAGTTGACGTGGCCAAAGAAAAATAACATATTTACCCGCTTTCGTACATAAGACGCAAAACTATGTGACTTAATGTCTCTGGTCCAGAGAGACATATATTTAATAGGAATTTCGACCTGTTACTTCGCATACGAAAAAATGGCCTGTATCTAGAAGCAGACTCAGATGGTTTCTACCTCACTACCATGTGACTGAGACCTTTAATTCCATGACAAAAGAGGCTCCTGGATGAGCTGTCAATAAAAAAGCACCACTCATTATCGTTACGTGAGGTTCTGATTGCTTCGAACGTGGCAGAAGCAGATCCAATCTTACGGATAAAAGGGCTGTAAAAGCTTCCTGACACTTCCGTTGATCTGCTAGTTTTATCGAACAAGTTCCACTCTTTGAGCCTAGATGTTAAGAGCTAGAGATTACACTTGGTGAGACCAAGATCTCTAATCAATTTGTTGAGGCTTTCTTCTTTGGGGTAGTATGGATTTCTCTTCTCAACTCCACCTCTGAAATTGACATCTGGATCTACAACGTTTCCCTCGCCCACTGACTTGCTGGACCCTTCTCGAAACTGCTGCCCTCTCTTCAGAGGAGTGAGTATGGGGAGCTAAAATCAGTCTGCTACCGGGGCGATTGATGAAAGAAGTCCCATATAGGTGATAGTAGGAGGTGCATAATTGCCAGTCCGACGTTTGGAAGCTTCCATCATGTATAAGTAGATGTGGCTTAAGTGGCCATAATTATTGGGATAGAAAACTTCATGGCGTTCTTTTCACCTCTCTACCATCCAACAAAAATACATTTATTTCACTTATGACTGATGTGAAAGAGATTTTATCAACATATATTATATATGATAAATATTTTCAACAACATTGCAAATTGTAAAATTATTAAAATTAAAATCTTTTAAATTTGTTTAAATATTTAACATATTGTATAATAAAATTTCCTTTGTAGGCCTCACACATCTTAGCAGATGATTCCACGAAATAGTTGTTTGCTCTTATCTTGAAAAATAAACATGGCAAAATGTGTCTGCCTTATGATTGCAGCATCTTGATAACAACTCAAAAATCTGTAGAGATGTTTCCACTTAGGCAAATGCTCGATCGATATGGGACTCGTTCGGCTGTAAAACCTTCAGTGATTATCATGAACTGTCTCTTATCGCAGATGTGTTATTGCTCGCAGATATCTTTGAAAATTTCAGAAATGTCAGCGCTGATAACTAAGGACTTGACCCAGCTTGGTAATATTGGGCTAAATTGGGATGTTTTACTGAAACATAGCAAACTAAAACTAAAACTGTTAATAGACCCGGATCTGTTGAGCCTGAAATCAGAGGCGGAATAAGTGTCATGCAGTCCCTGATTACCCATAAGGCAGAGTAGGCAACTGCCTATGGGCCCCGCGACTTTTATGGGCCCCATCAGGGGCCACCAGGGGCCCCCATGAGATCGTGACCGTGGGTCTGGGGCCCCAGAAGTTTGACTGCCTATGGGCCTCCACGGTGCTTAATGCGGCGCTGGTGTCATGACAAACATATATGTCAGGGCTAATAATAGACATTCACATGACTACGATAAGATAGCTTCATCAAGTTGTATAACCTATCACGACGCCAACAACCGGTATGTCTATGCCATGTCGGAGTCTATGCCGGTTGGTGGGTTTAGGTGGATGAAACTGATAAAACTATGCTGGATAGGATTAGTTTTATTTATTGAAGTTGATCGTATCTACCCTGTTGAGAAGCATGAGACGCATCATGGTTATCGATTTTGTCCATAGTCAGTGCTGATCGATTGCACTTTATTTTCAGGAAAACAAAATTATTCGCAGGGTAAATCAAAATAGCTCTTAATCTGCATGACAACTGAGATATGTTTTGCTTTACAAAAACCTGAACATGCACTTAATTATGGTATGATATTAAGAAAAGTTAGTTTATTTTAAAATGTAATCAAACACATTGGGTGAACGATTTTATACAAGCCGAACATCAGTTGCAAAAACGGAATTCGAGAAAAACAAATTTCAATGTCATGAATAAAAGAGTCTTTGGCATGACTATGGAAAATATCAGAAAGCTAATCAATAATGAGATCGTAATAAACATTTTTATGAAAATCTAGCACTCATTTATTGAAAAAACAAATTGGAAGTTGAACAAGCCAGTTTATATCGGTATGGCAGTGCTTGAGATATCGAATACGTTAATGTACGGTTTTCAATACGATTTTGTTTAGGTCTGATGCAGAGCTTTATTTACTGACACCGACTCGCTAATGTACAAGGTAATATCTGATGATATATATCAAAACGTTTACGTAGGCGAAATCTTTTTGATATTTTAGATTATCCCAAAACAAATAGCGGATTGCACTGTGACGGTAACAGAAACAGTTAAAGGAAATTTTAAAAATGAGACAAACTTTGTTTCCAACGCCGATTTTATCGGATTGCGAAGTAAGCTCTACTGTCTAAATTGTCAGATAATTGAGTTAGAAAACGAGCAAAAGGCATCCAAAGAAACATAGTAAAATGACTGATTCGATAATTATATGTCTGCGCTAGACGGATTTTCTGGTTATGGTTCGATGAAGATCAAATTATCATAAAACTGAGACTGACGTCATTATAAAATCTGGTCTGTGTAGTTTTGATGCTAAGCGATATTGTTTCTATGGCATTTTACAGATGCATTAGGATATAAAATGTATGATAATGACTTTAGCAGTATAGATCATTTCAATTAATACAGTTAATTTAATACAGTAAAACTCAATCACTTTGCATTTAATGAAGAAAACTACCTCCAAATCAATGGAACCGGAATCGGTAAAAACAAAAATGGCCCGTTCGTATGTTAATATCATTTGGAACAACTGGAGGGTTAACTTTTTTTAGAATCAATGGAAATTTTACAATTCCATATTACGCTTCACCGACGATATAAAAATGAATTATCTCCATGGAAGAGAAATTATCGATGATTTCATATCCTTTCATGTAACCTCCATCCTTCATGGCACACACACCAACCAATCTGGCAGAAAACAAGCTCATATATATATATATATATATATATATATATATATATATATATATATATATATATATATATATATATATATATATATATATATTCGAAACAAACCAACAAACCCCAGTATTCACCTCCCAAACGGCTGTCATTCAAAACACTGCATTAGGAACATCACATATAGCCAGGCACACCAGATTTGTAGAATTTGTTCCGACGATGAAACATTCCAAACATGTTCCGAAGAGTTATCTTACCAAACAACAAACCGCAATGACCTATTAAAATGGTCCAAACAAAATGTGCAAAACAAAGAGTAATCTATTGCATCACTCGTAAGGATCTGTAGCCTTCAATATGTTGGAAAAACTGAAACGCGGCACAAAAGGATCAACCTTCATAGATCTGATTGGATGACAAAGAAGCTGTACTGAAGCCCAGTCGTATAACACTTTACCCTTCGTGGTGACACTTTCAGTGACATGACACTTACTGCAATTGCTCACAACCTCAATTGGAATTCCGAAACCAAGAAAGAAAAGGTATCCAACTGTATACACCGCCACAGAACATTCAAATCAAACAGATTCAACAAAGAAGACTAGAAAAAAACAGCCATACACAAACTAAATTATCTGTATGCAGCCGAATACGTTTCTTTTCAACCATTCTCTAATACATTTGCTCATTAGTCACCCAATAGATTATACTTAGTCATCCAATAGCCTATACTTAGTCACCCAATAGCCTATACTTAGTCACCCAATCGCCTATACTTAGTCACCCTATACTTAGTCACTCAATAGCATATACTTAGTCACCAAATAGCCTATACTTAGTCACCCAATAGCCTATACTTACTACTATGACAATGAAACATCAAGGAATTAATTTGCGCTTACATAACTGTAAAGATTTCATTCGTGTAAGAATAGTCATGTAACGTTTTGCAAAAACAATGGATTTTATTTTATATTTTGGAGAAGAAACATTAAGATACGAAAGTTCTTTGGCAAGTTAGATAATATTTTGCTCTCTTCTTTCCCAGTTTATATATGTGTGTGTGTGTGTGTGTGTGTGTGTGTGTGCTATGTTTTAGCTTCTTTGTGTGTCAGTTTACATGTGTGCATGTCAATCTGTACATGCTTTTGTTGCTTTATAGGAGCCCAAACATATTCATGCCACACAAAAATACACTAGGCTCATATGTGGACGATGTTTTCGTGGTGGAAATGGCAAAATGCGAGCTGAAAGTTAATAATTAAGTTGAAACTGATTATTGAAAGACTTTGCAAAGTTTATAGTGTACCTTTCCAATAACCAGACATTATGTGGAAGCTTGTCAACTTTAGATTCTCATACTTGACTACTTAGGTATGTGAACGGCAAAAACTGTTTAAACGTGTTTTCAAAAATACACGAATATTTCTTTCAATATGTAGGAAAAATTTTAAACAAAAGGCACAGTGTTAGATGAATTGCTCGACGCACCTTTATATTACCAAATGGAACCTCTTTGAAAGACAATGCCTACCATACGTAACGACACCCTTTATTGATCACCTCCAATTTTACGATACAATACAGAACCCTACCCGTATTGATAAGTTTTAATTTTTACGTAACAATACGTAACGCTAACAGTATTGATCAGTTTCAATATTTACGATATTATATGTAACTTAGCCCTTAATAACCAGTTTAAATATTTACAAAACATAACATTACCCTTATTAATAAGTTTCAATATTTACTATACAATAACTAACGTTACCCTTATTAAAAGTTTCAATGTGTATAACACAATACGTAACGTTCCTTTTGTCAAGTTACTTGCGGGTTATGATCGTTATTCGTATAGTATTGTATAAGCCCCACTTGTCAAAGGGTAAGTGCTATGTCCCACTTTGTCAAGGGATATTGTACAAAATATAATAATAATAACTATAATCCACTCCCTTTTGATACTCGTTATCTAAGAGAAGACCGCCCTCGATATAATTGCCCAGTTCGAGTATGAGAATAGTTATGATAAACTGAGCAGGTATACTGAACAAACAACGCCGAGCCCCCGTAAAGATAAATAAACAATTTAATCAAATACATACACAATTATGAAGCTTCCTTTCATTAGAAATACACGCTGTTTAGAAATATGACTTGCACCGAATTACATACAATACGATTTGAAATAGAATTAAACAAATTAACCGTTCTATTACTGATAGTTTAAAATCATCATAGGGTCGAGTGGTACAATCGAAGTCATTGCTTTGTTCGATTTTCATAACCAGTTATTTCTCGATACACGTTCACTGTTCCATCCAATGTTGTTCTAGAAGTCCCTTTCTCTCTCGATAATCTACACTCGTGGATTTTCCGCTTGATTCCGGATTTGTCTACTGTCTCATGTGTACACTGAAATTTCAGTCTCTCCCAGATTCTTTTCCCAAAGTTTTCGTCGCTGTTCTCGTAACTTCACGATCTTCCCAAAAACAAGCTATTCTCTTCCTTTCAAAAGAAAATTAAAACAACCTAAGTCTCTCGTTACACTGATTACGGTTGAGACTGTCCATTATTCCTGGTTCGAGCAATCAAATATTTCTATCAGTGATAACAATTTTACGGCTAGTATTTAACTACACGTGTCCTCAAATGAATGTAGTTAAACCAGTTGTTAATTCGTTTTGCCTTGACATAATACATTAACGTACTACACAGCGAGGCGTTGAATCGTATACACTGTCGCTAAATTATCTATGAAATCAAACTTCGGTGAATTCACATGTATACTTATAACTCCTTACTAACGTAATACATTAAATTCTTAGAACACAATCCTTATTCAAACAAGATGATAAATTCAAGAATTAACGTAACACTCCCTATTCATACTCAGCATAGTGTTTTTACAACATAAATTAACACTACGTCATTCTTACCTAAGAATTAATGTAAGAATTCCAGTTCATAATTCAAAAGCACATTATTATACAAATGTATCAAATTAAATCAATTATACAAATGTATCAAACGAAATCATGCAGACCTGTAAACTAAGTAAAACATCATATAAATTGCGTGTTTTGGTGTGTCACTCAACCATTGTTTGGCGGTTTTCGACCACGCTTCCTTAACGAATGTATTTCTTTCATCCGGAGTCTTAGCGAATTCTACCACTTGTCTCTCTTCCAGATAAATTTTCAAGACTGGCTTTTAATTTAGCTAGTGCGATATTATGTTCTAAAGATCTTCGGGTGAAAAGACACAACTTATTTAACCGTGACCAATCAGAATCAAATGTATTTTCTCCGGCTTTCCTCTAAAAGTCGCTTACGTCATGGTCAATATGACATGCATGGTTTTTAAGTAACAGAATCTCTGCATTTTCTCAATTCTGACACTTTTCGTGAGAAATGAAACTTTAAAATGTTGCCAACAGGCAGCCCAGCTGCTGAACAAACAACGTTTAGTTTGTACAACGGTCACATCCTACTATACAGATCCCTCTCTTTGGCACGACGTGTCTCATAAATCTGATTAATGGCTATCTGGTCCCACCTAATGATTTATTAATAGATCGACTGAAATTTGTCACTTCACACCCTAATAATAAGTTTCAATATTTACTATGCAATCACTAGCGTTACCCTTATTAATAAGTTTCAATATTTACTATACAATACGTAACTTTGCCATTACTAATAAGTTTCAATGTTTACAATACAACACGTAACGTTATCCTTGTTAATAAGTTTCATTGTTTAAAATACAATACGTAACGTTGCCATTATTAAAAGGTTTCAGTATGTATGATACAATACGTAACGTTGCCCTTATTTATACGGTCCAATGAATACAATACAATACGTAATCAATATTTACGATATTATTGTAAATACCTAACTGTGCAGCCTCCTAGTTATTTCATCTAATCTAAATGATCACAACATTTATAAATATACGTACTTTTCGCTTAATATGAACACTGTCTGATGGCTTAAAACAATAACTGGACGAAATTGCATGGCAATGATACAAAACAAAAAGGATCCAATCAAGGACACCATATTTTCACATGTCATAATACTTTCCTCTCCGTTAGAGGCCGTATTTATGAGTTTTAACTGACTCATTTAAGCAACTTCAGATAAAACTAGCGATTTTGTCTTACTTCTATATGCCGTTTATCGTTGCCTCCTGTTAGTTAAACAACAGTGTTGCCTGTGTTTAGCGACCTCATAATGGATTCGATTAAGGACTATAGGAACGCCACACTATTCATTTCATGTCTTACAATCACACTCAAATTGTGACATATTCAACCAAGATGATTCTTGAGTAGTTTCGTTTAAACTTGCATATTCGTAGAACCGGTGCATTGCAAAGGCTTGCAACGTGTGTTTGCCAAATAAACAAATACATAATTTATTTAAATTGTGTATAGCTGAATGCTGGCGACCAAAAGAATTTTAGTGGCATATCAGTTTGAGAAATTGGTCAGAGATATCACAGTACCTTTCATTTGTAGACTTTATTAATTGGTACGCATTTAAGTGACCCCTTGCAATACGTAAATCGTGCAACAAAGCGGACATCAGCACTCCTCAACACCGGTATTCGGATTGCCTTATCAATAAGGCAAACATCAGTGGAGGTAAGACTTCTCTTGAACTCTTCGCCTTGCAAATTGATAGTAAGAGAAGTACCGTACGTTATGCCTATGTATTCACTTGCATTTTGTATTTGAAGAAACAGGATACACAGAGAGTAGGAAGTATTTAATTCTCTCTCTCTCTCTCTCTCTCTCTCTCTCTCTCTCTCTCTCTCTCTCTCTCTCTGAACAAGTTAGTATTTTTAAATGATTCACATAGGTATTATTTTTTTTTGAAACAAGACATTTCAAACTTTTCGGTTATTTGGTCTTAATAATGCCGATATACCGACATACAAACCAATCTATCTATTTGATAAAATAAACGTTTCGTCCGCAAGCAATAATGATAATAATAATAATAATAATAATAATAATAATAATAATAATAATAATAATAATAATAATAATAATAATAATAATAATAATAATAATAATAATGATAATAATAATTATAATAATAATAATAATAATAAAAAATAATAATAATAATAATTAAACGTACGTATGTATGTATGTATGTATGTATGTATGTATGTATGTATGTATGTATGTATGTATGTATGTATGCATGCATGCATGCATGCATGCATGCATGCATGCATGCATGTATGTATGTATGTATGTATGTATGTATGTATGTATGTATGTATGTATGTATGTATGTATGTCAAAGTGAAAGTTGAAATCTTCCAAAATCATCAGGTTACCTCCAGGAGATTCGGAAACTGCTCCAAAAAGAGAGATTCAGTCTGCTTGTTTTGTTTCTACAAGGAGTTGGACGCTAGAGGCAGGAAAATGGACTGAACATTTTCCCAGTGTGAGTGTTGTTTGAACGAGTTGAAACGATGTGTGGCAGAAACTGGAGATTGTGTTGGTTTAAGACATTTTATCATGGAATTCTTTGTGATGACAGCAATTCCACCACCGCGAGAGTGGCTACGACTTGATGGGGTAACCGGTGTGTGTTGAGAGAGAGAGAGAGAGAGAGAGAGAGAGAGAGAATTAACCCAACGCGGACTTGGGCTCAACGTCTGATGTATTTAGCCATGTTTCTGTCAGGAAGAAGACGTCGATATTCTTTCTGATCTTTGTTAAAATTAACTTTTTATGTGCGCTTTTCCGGTGGTCCTTCTGCTTTTGCGTTGAATAATGCAGTATGACTAATTGATATCTCTGGGATAGTTGACACAAAGGTCGATGATACTAACCTGGCTTCTAAATGAAAGCTGTGTCCGACAGGAGTAATTTCACTGGATTATTAGATATATAAAAAAAAATATTGAACCTTTATACAATACGCAGGCATGTAACATATAACTGAATTCATTGTGTTTTTCGAGTGAATACAATTGCCAGCTTGAAATAGAATAATATCTACATGATAACATGTGTTTTGTGATACAACGATCGTTCACATATACAAATTAGTGTTTCAAAAACAATTTGAAAACCTTTGACACTAGACAATATAAACCGCAAGAGAAAACGAAACTTTCAATTTCTAATACCATATGCTTTGTTAATATAATTTATTTCCTGAATATTATATAAAGCAGCTATGTATTTTTTAAAACGTCCTAACATATATATTCTGTTAATTGCTCTAATGAAGTTTACACTTTAAGAGCAGTTTAGCATATTTAAGGTCCTTAAAAAAAACGTTAATACTTACTTTCTAACACATTGTGGTCACACCGAAAGCTATTTATTAGGAAGAACCATTCTAAAACAAGACAACCTATACAACCATTGACGTGTCACCACACGCAACAAGCCGGTCATTGTCTTCTCTAAATGTTGCAGATATTTGTATTGTCATCGGGAACAATATTTTTAAAATTGCATATACTTTACTTAATATATTCATTAATTATTTTCAAAACATATTGAATATACTTAACTCAAGCAGGAATTCACCGTTATATTTCGATTGATCTAAAGACAAGATAAGATAGCATGCATCAAGCATCAGCCAAAGATAAGCTCGATAGCAGCTAAATATATCCGTGACTTTTTTATATTGTTACATGCAGACGAGAGGAAGTGAAATGCTTTACATCCGGTTCAGAAATAGATCACAATGATGGTATACGCTTGGAAGACTTCGGATTTTACCGAAAGTCTGACGGACTTTACCTATTAGTCTATCTAATCAAGAGTGCATCACAGCAAACTACATTACAGCATACTATATACGTATATACGTCAGTTCATGCAACATTTTCTGCCATGTTCTATTTGCAGACTTGAATCAAGAGTGTATCAAATTAAACTAAATATGCTATGTGCTATTTGCAGACTTGAAGCCGTCGGAGACTGTTGACACTAACATTTAGAACTGTAAAATATATCAAGTAAGCTACCGTCGACCTACTTTTGACGTAGGTGCGGGGGATAGGGGGCGGAGAGAGAGAGAGAGAGAGAGAGAGAGAGAGAGAGAGAGAACTGGAATGAAGCATTAACAAAAAGAACCAGATATATGCTACATATTTATATTACATCATGCATGAATTATACAGTTGTAATTATTGAATACAACATGTAGCAAATTAGTTTTTACTAAGATTTTAAGATTTTCAATGTACCTTAAATTCTGTGATTTATTTTCAGAATGCCGAAAGTAGGTTCCTCCTTGATGTTGCAATTTCTAATTATATTTCTGTTAGGACTTGCAAGTAGTGGTAAGTACTACACACCTACCCCATCAGCATTTACACATGTTCAATCTTTCGAGCAAGAGAAAACTGTCTAATAAATATTTTACTTCTTCCAGAAACACGTAAACGAAACAATTTAATGCTTTCATAGTAAATTTATAGCAAACTATATTATGGGCCACATTGTTATGAAGAATGGTTACAAATATGTAAAATATATTGGCAAATATTCATTTCTGTGTAAAAATACATAATCTCGCCATATATATATATATATATATATATATATATATATATATATATATATATATATATATATATATATATATATATATATATATATATATATATATATATATATATATATATATATATATATATATATATATATATATATATATATATATATATATATATATATATATATATATATATATATATATATATATATATATATATATATATATATATATATATATATATATATATATATATATATATATATTGGAATGGATGTATGTATCTATATTTGTAATAAACCGAAATAATTCCAGCTCGATCACGGGACAAAATTGAGTATCAACGCATACCCGTAACTGCAAAGTAATTGATGAGATCAAACTTGTACAAGTACAATGCGGTGGCGCGAAATGTCTCAAACACTTCTTCATGTTACAACAACCCAACGGTCTTTACTCTTTGTTATGGTAAGATTTTTGGACAAATCCAGCAGTGAGTGGGTGCAAAAACTCAATATTTGTATCATTATTCTTTATTACATGTTCTGGCGAATTGAGTTATTATCGAATCCATTTCACTGTGACTTTGAGGAATACCTTCACTGTGTTTGCGCGATAACGGGCCGGTGACTTACTTGCCACCGCATTGAAAGATTTTGTTCATTAACCTTGGCGTGATCGATTCTGGTGTTGCTATGTAAATGGATCCACAAACTAGGTGACAGGGCGAGAGATGGACCTCGATCTGGCAGCATCGTTCGAGTGTCCATCCTGATTCTTATTGGGGTATTTCTCCAGCATTTCGTGCATCTTTTCGATGTCTCTGCAAATTTATTATGTGTGGTTCAGAATCATATGGGCATTAGCGTGAGTCCAGTGAGAAGTAGTTTTGAATATGTCCGTGTCTCGACTACGCGGCATAACATAAGCAGATGGGCGCTGTGGACAGTGTCTGGTTTGATCGCAGCATGACTAACGTTTTATAACACGGCTACGATTTAACAGCAATTTGCTATTGTATTTCCCTGATGTGTAGATGGACGGGATAATGGCCACGTAATTTTCCAACTTACCACTAAGTTTATCAAGTTTTAATTCAGCAACATGCGATTGTTGTTTCTTCACGGACGTACTTGGCCGTTTCATTTACGATAGAAGAGGCGACACGGCGTTTTTGCTCTTCCTCAACACGAAGTTTGTTTTGTTTATGCGAGTCTATTATTGCAAAGATATTGTTTTTTTCTTACGCCACTGGATATTCGGATATGGCGGCAAATTGCCTTGGTTGTTTAACCGTTGTTATAGTGGGTTTTGTATTTGTTGCTTATGCTGCAGTGGCAGTGACGATTGCTGGTGTTGATAGTTGTGGGTTGCGGGTTGGGGGTAAAGAGGCGTCTCTGTAATTAAAGTATGTCTGCTTTTTTCATACAACTTTGTATACGTATGACATGTTACTGTGTGTACTGACCTAACATTGGAACTACATGCATGTATTACTAAGTGAGTTCCAAGAATCTCTCAAGTTGGGTAGTTTCTTCGTGAATTTGTTTTATGTTTCTAAATTAGAAACTGCAAATTGCTTTATCTTTTTTATTGTGGTTTATGCGCTTGTATTTGGGCAACCAGTGGCGTATGTGGTCTTGATTTCTGTCAGTGCTAATAGTGCTCCCTAACAGATCCACAGGGCTGTCAGTGTTGGTTGCGTGACTTGACTCCAATGCCATAATTCCGGCAAGGTCGTACCCCCAATCACTCACGTTATATTTACGCGTGTGTTCTGCAGCACTCATAATGAGATAGTCAGCCACAGGGTTCGTATTTTCCAAATCAGGTTGCTTTGCACTTTGTGCTTTCCAATATCACGGACTTATGCTTTAGATTACAATGGGAATTCTCATTTACATACCTGTGAGTGTTCATCTTAATGACAACATCATGACCACTTTTTCTGATAGCAGCATTCCAACATGTACTCTTCATTGCGAATACAAAACTGTACATCAATACTGGACAAATAATGGACCACGTCTATCTCAAAGTAAACACAACACAAATATTCTACGATGTTAAAGTAAAATATTTGTTTCAGAAACGGGTCCGCCTCAACAGGGCAAATGAGTCATATAGATTAAAACTGCAACATAAATTTGTGTCGAGCGATTGTCGGAAGTACTTAATAATGCTGAGCCTCGCATCGGGAATATAATATATTTTGTCCCCTAACATAACTTAAAAATATTCATAACATATTTGCGTTGCCTACCTTTTGCGATGCGGCAATGTGATCTGTGTAATAAATTGAGTTTGGATGACATTTTAATAATTATGGCCATGAAGAGTGCTCTGAAATATCTTCATCGCATACCACTTCACAAATGCCGCTCTCGTCAGACGCAGTTATTCTCTTTCCTTGAGTGATATTCTCTTTCATACCCCATATTCTGAAGATGCTTTCGTATTTTGTTTTACTCAAACATTTAACCACGTTTTCCTCGTTCTTTCTCAATGTCACTGCCAAATTTACAAGCCTATCTGTGTACTCTGGTTTTATTTAGGATAATTTGTCCGACATTGTTTGGGCCTCTTTTAGTAATCTGCATGACGCATTCAAACGATACGATGGTTTAAGTTGTTGTGCTATATCTCTGATCTTCTAATCTGTTGGCAGGATTAAGGCATTGCTAGCAGCATCGATAAATTAATTAATAATGATTTGACTATCACATCCCTGTCACTTAAAATGTTCTATCTTACGACACTCCTAGCACTTAATGAAATCTACATTCACAACTTCGCTCTGTGTTTCTTTTTTTCACCAGTATACAATGAACAATGTACATGCAGCACACTGTGGGAAAACTATCATTGTACAGCAAGCTAAGATAGTACACTTAGCAGCGTGTGTATAATGATCGCTACCTTAGGTCATCGATCATTTTCTCTGCATAGCTTTTTCTTTCTACAATCGCAGCAGGCTGGTACAGAGCTGTACTGAAGGGACTGTTTGACCTTATTCGATACCCTATGTGGACACAGACACCGAACGAGGCTCTAACGCCCATGACTTCTACACTCGCGTGACATGGGTGTTTACCAATGTAACCAAAATAACTTTGGTCGCGTGGGGGTTGGCTTGTCGTGGTTGTTAGAGGCGAGGACGGGTGGCCGACGAATTATTGGGTACGGAACGAGGCCAAATGCCCATTTACGTACTACTTCGTTGGGTCCTGGTACATAGGGAAAAACAACTGATCTCAAGCCACACAAACACTGCTATTATATTTGCTCCATACACGACATCTTACGTATAATATAATGTATACATGTATGCGTTGGGCTCTTTCGTAAGTACGTAGGAAGCGTAAGTCGCATCGGTAAACGTACTTGTATAACATCGGAAGGTCGTTGTGCCTCCCAACTATAAAATTGCTCGTATACATCAGTGTGTAAACACTCCCTTGCCATTCTTGCATTTTTTGGAATGGTCAGTTACGCACCATTATAAGAATGGATATGATAACTTTCAGTTTTTACTTTTTTCAGGCTTCTTGTTCACTACCATTTCTGTGGTGAACCACACAACAGATCAAAGTAAGAATTGCATGTTTATTTACTTATTTATATATTTAATTATTTAGTTTGTGGTCATTTACTTGCTTCGTATGTGTAAATGTCTGTGTTATTGTTTAATCGATCTGGAAAAAACACAGGACAATTCATTTTTTATGAGAACGTTACAATTCAACATTGATTATTTTATTCCAGAGTAAAGTTAAATTTACATCAAAGACGCTTATTATTGAGTAGTATCTCTGCGCAGAATTAAAAACGTCGATGACTTCTGCAAAGCATAACACTGAAAAAAACAATCTCGATGACTTCTACAAAGCATAACACTTAAATGAAGAATCTCGATTACTTCTCCAAAGCATAATACTGAAATGAACAATATCGATGACTTCTACAAAGCATAACACTGAAATGAACAATGTTCGATTACGTCTGCAAAGCATAACACTGAAATGAACAATCTCGATGACTTTTGCAAAGCATAACACTGAAATGAAGAATCTCGATTACTTCTGCAAAGCATAATACTGAAATGAACAATATCGATGACTTCTACAAAGCATAACACTGAAATGAACAATTTTCGATTACGTCTGCAAAGCATAACACTGAAATGAACAATATCAGTGACTTTTGCAAAGCATAACACTGAAATGAACGATATCTATGACTTCTACAAAGCATAACACTGAAATAAACAATCTCGATGACTTTTGCAAAGCATATTACTGAAATGAACAATCTCAATGACTTCTAAAAAGCATAACACTGAAATGAACAATATCGATAACTTCTTAAAAGCATAACACTCAAATGAACAATCTCGAGGTCTTCTACAAAGCATAACACTGAAATGAACAATCTCGAGGACTTCTACAAAGCATAACACTGAAATGAGCAATCTTTGATTACTTCTGCAAAGCATAACATTAAAATGAACAATGACCAATGATGAATGCGACAGAGCATAGCAACTGAATCAAATAATGCTTACGACTCATACAGGGTACAACAACTGAACTGAACAATTTCGAAGACTTCTGCAAACAAGCAATTAGCTAAAAACATGTTATTATCATAATAAAAACTTTCAAAAGAAGTTAATATGTTAGCATAATGACACACATTTACTTTATCGTCTTTACCAATTAACTGTTGCAAATACAATGGATTCCCAAACCATCTGATATGTCGTTAGTAATAATTAACCATTTAATTTCCTTAGATTCCCAACAGATATTCTCTATCTTCACAGCCAGTTGAATATATCAAATACTGCAGAGTCCGAATTCGTCTGGTATATCGTCATTGCAAACTAACCATTTCAAATACAAGATATCCCAATAAATCTTATCTAGATTGTCGGCAAACTTGACACAATTCTGATGAAGAATACGGAGAACTAAATATATCCTGTATTTCGATATGATAACAGTAAGATAAAAGGTACAGGTGTTATTTCGGATAATCCTAATTCTGGAATAAGCGATATTCGTATAATAAAGGATTTTACTGTGGTATTTATTGTGGTAAATTTAGTATGCCTATAGAGCTATTTAAGTATTTAGTCAGACAATTATCTCTGGATCTATAGTTATATGCATTGTTAATAGAGATAAATGGCAGTGCAACTACCATTTATAATCTGCTATTTTTTTTTCTCTTTGACCAATCAAAGCGCATGCAGCTCCAGCCAGACAAAACACATCAGGAGGTAGGACTTATTTCATTAAGTGCATTTTGTTTATTTTGCAATGGCCGCACTGACCTGAACATACCCAAAGCTACGATAGTTTAGAAAAAAAAATACAGCATACAACAATTTATAAAGTGATGGATACTGATATCAAATATATATATATATATATATATATATATATATATATATATATATATATATATATATATACATATATATATATATATATATATATATATATATATATATATATATATATATATATATATATATATATATATATATGTGTGTGTGTGTGTGTGTGTGTGTGTGTGTGTGTGTGTAAACCTCTGAATCTTCCAAATTTTATTTACAACAGATGTTTAATCGACGATAAATTGCATAATCAGGAAACAGGTATCTATGTCACGTGACTAGCTATTCGGATGAATAATAATTGTTGGACAGAAAAACATGAATACAGTGTTGAAGGCAGAGTAACTATTTTTTATACCTGAAAAGTTGTATGGTGTTTACCTGATGATATTGAAATTGTGATGATTTTTAAAATAAAATTCACCTCGAGTACAATTTCTTTAGATATTTTATGACTGCTATAATCCATTCATTAGACTTTTACAAATATGGTGACATTAGGATGTTAATTGTTTGAAAAAATTCAACCATGTTTCTCTTTCTACTTCAAAATATACACCTGCTAAATAATTGCTGAGATCCTATGTATATTGGATATTCGAAAGGGATATATTTATGATTCTCTTGATTTGTTTTTACTAATTAGGTTGCATTGCGAAGCTAGCTGACGTCATGTTTGTCCTAGATTCCTCTAGCAGTGTCGGCTCCTCTAATTTCATCAAAATGAAGCTTTTTGTCAAACAGATTATTAGATTTTTCAACGTTGACTTAAATTACACGAGGATAGGAGTTATGACGTTCAGCAACGAACCCAAGATATGGTTCGGTCTAGATGCATACGCAACAGAAAAGGAAATTCTTGAAGCCATCGATAACATAACCTACCTGGAAGGTGGTACCTATACTGAGCATGCGCTTGAGACGTTGCGACTGGAAGGCTTTGCTCATGAAAGAGCTATGACTCCAAACATAGCCATAATTATAACCGATGGTTTTTCGCATTACCCGGAAGCGACGCAAATCCAGGCTGAAGGGCTTCGGCGTCATGGCGTCACGCTGTTTGCGATCGGAATCGGGAACAGTACCGACAAAGCAGAGCTAGAAGGCATCGCTAGTACAGATGATGTGGGACATAAGCTTTCGTACCACGTCGACACTTTTGATGGTTTAAAAAGCTTGGAAAGTGTCGTAGCGTATGCTACATGCGAAGGTTAGTATGAACCCAATTAGTTCCGGGTAAAAAAAAATATTGTTGTCTTTTAATGAAAACTACTTCCCCATACTATCAAAATCTTTTTAAAAGATTATAGATGAGTATATCAAACCAGAGGCCTGAACATAAATGTCAAGACGCTGAGGGGTGATACAGGAAGTTGAATATTCAGTACGTTAAAAATGGGGCCGCCACCGTCACATTTACTACGGTACGGTTATTTTCGAACCTAGACAGAGACGGGAGGGGAAGGCGGTCGCCGCCAAACTTTCTTTGGTACGGATATTTTCCCACCTTCACAGGGAAGTAGAGGGGTTCGATAAAGACTATACAATAATGAGCTAAAGATTGAGGGTTATTGTTTTTTCTTAAAAAAAATAATGAAAATCTCGATTCTAGCTGACTTGAAGCTAGAAAACTTTCTACATTCGGTGAGTCCATGAAAACATAACTGTGACTCATAGAATCTGGTAATTGTTTCAGGGATGTGGTCGGTTTTATATCTATCTCTTCTCTGTATATCTTTAATTTTATCCCGTCCTATGATTTATAACAGAACAATGGATGATATAATGACGGAATTAATTTCGAGAGAAAAACAAATTGAATACTTATGGCTTTAGTTGGAAACTGCCTATCTTTCTACATATTTTTCAGTAAAATTAAACGAAACCTGGCTTGTAAACACGACCATGGAAACCGTCACCATGACCGAAGCGACTGTCGGTTGCAGAGATCTGATTCCGAACTGTGACGGATACGGACGAGATGTTTGCTCCGACTACGAGCCATGGGCGCGAAAAAACTGTCCATACTTTTGCAGATTCTGTGCCGGTAAATACAAATGACTAAGCTCTTATTAAATAAACAAAATATGAAGATAACAAATAGATTAATAAAGACAGGTAAATAAAATATAGATTGTTTCCTGCTTGTATACTTAAATTTGTTTCATTATTTTCGATTTCTATATTTATTTTAATTTTGTTTTTTAATCGGCAGCAAAAAGAGATATTTTTTAAAGCCAACTCTTTAAAAAGTGTTACAAAACGGCCTGTTAATTTTTTTTACTCATGGTAGGTGTTTCAGGTTTCTTTATTCTTAGTACATTAATCATAGGATATTTATAGCATAACGGTTATCTTTAATATCTTAGTACATTAATCATAGGATATTAATAGCATAACGGTTATCATTAATATCTTAGTACATTAAAAATAGGACATTGATAGCATAACGGTTATCTTTAATATCTTAGTACATTAAACATAGGACATTAATAGCATAACGGTTATATTTAATATCTTAGTACATTAAACATAGGACATTATTAGCATAACGATTATATTTAATATCTTAGTACATTAAACATAGGACATTAATAGCATAACGGTTATCATTAATATCTTAGTACATTAAACATAGGACATTATTAGCATAACGATTATATTTAATATCTTAGTACCGTAAACATAGGACATTAATAGCATAACGGTTATCTTTAATATCTTAGTACCGTAAACATAGAACAGTAATAGCATAACGGTTATCTTTAATATCTTAGTACATTAATCATAGGATATTAATAGCATAACGGTTATCATTAATATCTTAGTACATTAAACATAGGACATTATTAGCATAACGATTATATTTAATATCTTAGTACATTAAACATAGGACATTAATAGCATAACGGTTATCTTTAATATCTTAGTACCGTAAACATAGGATATTATTAGCATAACGATTATATTTAATATCTTAGTACATTAAACATAGGACATTAATAGCATAACGGTTATCTTTAATATCTTAGTACCGTAAACATAGGATATTAATAGCATAACGGTTATCTTTAATATCTTAGTACCGTAAACATAGGACATTAATAGCATAACGGTTATCTTTAATATCTTAGTACCGTAAACATAGGACATTATTAGCATAACGATTATATTTAATATCTTAGTACATTAAACATAGGATATTAATAGCAAAACGGTTATCTTTAATATCTTAGTCCATTAATCATAGGACATTATTAGCATAACGGTTATCTTTAATATCTTAGTACCGTAAACATAGGACATTAATAGCATAACGGTTATCTTTAATATCTTAGTACATTACAAATAGGACATTAATAGCAAAACGGTTATCTTTAATATCTTAGTACATTAATCATAGGATATTAATAGCAAAACGGTTATCTTTAATATCTTAGTACCGTAAACATAGGACATTAATAGCATAACGATTATATTTAATATCTTAGTACATTAAACATAGGATATTAATAGCAAAACGGTTATATTTAATATCTTAGTACCGTAAAAATAGGACATTAATAGCATAACGGTTATCTTTAATATCTTAGTACATTAATCATAGGATATTAATAGCATAACGGTTATCTTTAATATCTTAGTGCATTAATCATAGGATATTATTAGCATAACGGTTATCTTTAATATCTTAGTGCATTAATCATAGGACATTATTAGCATAACGGTTATCTTTAATATCTTAGTACATTAATCATAGGACATTATTAGCATAACGGTTATCATTAATATCTTAGTACCGTAAACATAGGACATTAATAGCATAACGGTTATCTTTAATATCTTAGTACATTACAAATAGGACATTAATAGCAAAACCGTTATCTTTAATATCTTAGTACATTAATCATAGGATATTAATAGCAAAACGGTTATATTTAATATCTTAGTACCGTAAAAATAGGACATTAATAGCATAACGGTTATCTTTAATATCTTAGTACCGTAAACATAGGACATTAATAGCATAACGATTATATTTAATATCTTAGTACATTAAACATAGGATATTAATAGCAAAACGGTTATATTTAATATCTTAGTACCGTAAAAATAGGACATTAATAGCATAACGATTATATTTAATATCTTAGTACATTAAACATAGGATATTAATAGCAAAACGGTTATCTTTAATATCTTAGTACATTAAACATAGGATATTAATAGCATAACGATTATATTTAATATCTTAGTACATTAATCATAGGATATTAATAGCAAAACGGTTATCTTTAATATCTTAGTACATTAAAAATAGGACATTAATAGCATAACGATTATATTTAATATCTTAGTACATTAAACATAGGACATTAATAGCATAACGGTTATCTTTAATATCTTAGTACATTAAACATAGGATATTATTAGCATAACGATTATATTTAATATCTTAGTACATTGAACATAGGACATTAATAGCATAACGGTTATCTTTAATATCTTAGTACATTAAAAATAGGATATTAATAGGATAACGATTATATTTAATATCTTAGTACCTTAATCATAGGATATTAATAGCAAAACGGTTATCTTTAATATCTTAGTACATTAATCATAGGATATTAATAGCATAACGGTTATCATTAATATCTTAGTACATTAAAAATAGGATATTAATAGCATAACGATTATATTTAATATCTTAGTACATTAATCATAGGATATTAATAGCAAAACGGTTATCTTTAATATCTTAGTACATTAAACATAGGATATTAATAGCAAAACGGTTATCTTTAATATCTTAGTACATTAAACATAGGATATTAATAGCATAACGATTATATTTAATATCTTAGTACATTAAACATAGGATATTAATAGCAAAACGGTTATCTTTAATATCTTAGTACATTAAACATAGGATATTAATAGCATAACGATTATATTTAATATCTTAGTACATTAATCATAGGATATTAATAGCAAAACGGTTATCTTTAATATCTTAGTACATTAAACATAGGATATTAATAGCAAAACGGTTATCTTTAATATCTTAGTACATTAAACATAGGATATTAATAGCATAACGATTATATTTAATATCTTAGTACATTAAACATAGGATATTAATAGCAAAACGGTTATCTTTAATATCTTAGTACATTAAAGATAGGATATTAATAGCATAACGATTATATTTAATATCTTAGTACATTAAACATAAGATATTAATAGCAAAACGGTTATCTTTAATATCTTAGTACATTAAAAATAGGACATTAATAGCATAACGATTATATTTAATATCTTAGTACATTAAACATAGAACATTAATAGCATAACGATTATATTTAATATCTTAGTACATTAATCATAGGATATTAATAGCAAAACGGTTATCTTTAATATCTTAGTACATTAAACATAGGATATTAATAGCAAAACGGTTATATTTAATATCTTAGTACATTAAACATAGGATATTAATAGCATAACGATTATATTTAATATCTTAGTACATTACAAATAGGACATTAATAGCAAAACGGTTATCTTTAATATCTTAGTACTTTACAAATAGGACATTAATAGCATAACGATTATCTTTAATATCTTAGTACATTACAAATAGGACATTAATAGCATAACGGTTATCTTTAATATCTTAGTACATTAATCATAGGATATTAATAGCATAACGGTTATCTTTAATATCTTAGTACATTAAAAATAGGACATTAATAGCAAAACGGTTATCTTTAATATCTTAGTACATTACAAATAGGACATTAATAGCATAACGGTTATCTTTAATATCTTAGTACATTACAAATAGGACATTAATAGCATAACGGTTATCTTTAATATCTTAGTACATTACAAATAGGACATTAATAGCAAAACGGTTATCTTTAATATCTTAGTACATTACAAATAGGACATTAATAGCAAAACGGTTATCTTTAATATCTTAGTACATTAAACATAGGACATTAATAGCATAACGATTATATTTAATATCTTAGTACATTAATCATAGGATATTAATAGCAAAACGGTTATCTTTAATATCTTAGTACATTACAAATAGGACATTAATAGCATAACGGTTATCTTTAATATCTTAGTACATTAATCATAGGATATTAATAGCAAAACGGTTATCATTAATATCTTAGTACCGTAAACATAGGATATTAATAGCATAACGATTATCTTTAATATCTTAGTACATTAAACATAGGATATTAATAGCAAAACGGTTATCATTAATATCTTAGTACATTAAACATAGGACATTAATAGCATAACGATTATATTTAATATCTTAGTACATTAAAAATAGGACATTAATAGCATAACGATTATATTTAATATCTTAGTACATTAAACATAGGACATTAATAGCATAACGATTATATTTAATATCTTAGTACATTAAACATAGGACATTAATAGCATAACGATTATATTTAATATCTTAGTACATTAATC
The DNA here is from genome assembly GCA_029339505.1 of Unio delphinus. Taxonomy (NCBI): domain Eukaryota; kingdom Metazoa; phylum Mollusca; class Bivalvia; order Unionida; family Unionidae; genus Unio; species Unio delphinus. The sequence goes on from JAQISU010000014.1 coordinate 6,961,249, forward strand.
ATAGGATATTAATAGTAAAACGGTTATCTTTAATATCTTAGTACATTAATCATAGGATATTAATAGCAAAACGGTTATCTTTAATATGTAAAGGATTTTTAACATAAATACACCAATCAATGAAAGCCTTGACACAAGCTAGCACAGAATTCTTAGAAACTATCATACTAGTCTTACTGACAACCTGTTTACACGTAACAAGAAAGATGTACTAAATGTACTTTCTTACCCTCTGCCTCCTTCTCTTCTTTCAAATATATATATATATATATATATATATATATATATATATATATATATATATATATATAATTGTTACTTTGACGATATTTAAGTTGTATCCATGCCTGACCAATCTCTAAATGAGAGCACTTTCGCTTCTTTCCACGTCAAAGCATAGGTTACTACTTGTTTACATTGCTATAGGTGTAACATATACAGTGCCTCCATGTCAAGACAAGGTAAAGTGCAGCGAGTATGGGACCTACGTCTGTACCCAACTGAGCATGTTTTTGTGGGCCAAGGAAAACTGTCCTGTCTACTGTGGCATGTGTAGTAAGTTCCCTCAAAATGTTCGTGATATTAAAATGACTGACTTATTTTTAAGTGAATTTTTATATTGCGAATCCCGTCTATCTATCTATCTATCTATCTATCTATCTATCTATCTATCTATCCTATCTATCTATCTATCTATCTATCTATCTATCTATCTATCTATCTATCTATCTATCTATCTATCTATCTATCTATCTATCTATCTATCTGTTCGTGTTAAAGTCTTAGCTAATGTGTATATAATAATGCATCAGTGAGCTATATCCTACCATGAATGGGAACGAATATGTTGCATCTGACCTGCATGTGGAAAGCATAATAGCTGACCACTAAATATTTGACCGACCACTTTGTAAAAAAAATCCTGGGAGACCTCCTGCTGCCAAAAGACTGTTTCACATCTAAATCATCTAAACATATAGCCCCATTAACATTCGAGCGTTTTTATTTCTGGCGTCGAACAATATTCACACCTTTGTTATATCTGATATCGCCTTAGCACGATTCAGCATAACTAACTAATGGTCTGTTGATACTGATATAAAACTAACCTATGGTCAGTTGATACTGCTATACACAACCCTATTATCATGCATCAATGCCTTGTCTCTCAGCTGCTAGCCGCATTCCTAATAAAATTGTCTTGTCTCTCAGCTGCTATCCACATTCCTAATACGACGATAATGTAACAAAACTGATGAGATAAACTATTTCATCCCACTGTGTGCTGGTTATACATTGCTAGCTGAAGATGTCAGTCGACACTTGCCGTGTTTCTTCGGTTAAGAGAATTCACAACTCAATTACATAAATGCATTAACAGACTTCGGGTCATGTCGTGGCTACATTATAAATGATCATCCTTGGCTCTTGATACTACATTGTGCTCAAGACTAAACGTACTGGGACTACTTTCATCATTACTTAAATGTAAACGGAAGCGAAAAGAAAAAACGTTGTTTCAAACCTGGCAGGCGTACAACAGGAAGAAGAATTCCAGTTATCTATCTTTGGTCCGTAACAGTTAAATAATTTATAAATTCGGCCGTTAATTTTGATAACCTGGTTCAAATTCATCTTAAATCGTCAACCGTTGTGTTAACTGTCCCAGGGATACCACTACCTATTGCAGTATTCAACGCCCATTCAGCAGGATGACCGGAAAAGCGCACAGAAATTGTTAATTTATCAACGACCAGAATATCGACGTCTTCTTTCTGACAGAAACATGGCTATAAACATCCTGCGATGAGCGCTTGTGAGCGGCTTTAACGCCCAACGATTACTCTATCACGTCGTTCCCACGCAACACTCGCGGAGGTGGAATTGCTGTCATAAAAAAGAATTGCATGATAAAATGCCGTAAGTACAACACAACTTTAAATTTCTGCCACACATCGTTTGAAGTAGTCCAAACAACACTCACATTGGAACAAAGGTCATTCCCTTTTTTCTGTCTCTATCGCCCTCCTTCAGGTAGAAAGAGAAGCTGACTGAATCTCTATTTTTGGAGCAGTTTCCGAATCTTCTGGAGTATGGAAATTCGATAGGTGTCAATCTATTTATTCTTGGATTTTTCAACTTTCACTTTGACCGTCCTGGAAACCCATACACGTCAAAACTACTAGATTCCATTCATGTTTTCAACCTTACACAGTCAACTAACCAACCCAACCATAAGTTTAGTCACATTTTTGACTGATTTCTGCATAGACCTGATGATAATATTCTGCAATCCACCCTTATATCTCACGAACTTACATCATATCAAATTGCATTACATGCCATCTCGAGACGTATCAGTCCCTAACCCTCCACCTTTATTTGCTACTAAGAGAAACCTCCGTATTATAAATAGAACCAAATCATGCATGACATCCAAGAAAACCTAACATCTTACTTACATCCAATGCAGAACAACTCGAAAACTGCCTGCGTTCGTTACTTGAAAAACATGCACCAGCCACCAAATGCAGAGTATCTATAAAAAGTGTTCTCCATGGTATAGCAGTGTTAGGGACCAGCTTCGCACTGCTAAAATACATCGCCGAAGAGCAGGTTTTGGCTTTCCACCAGACTCACTATTCATGAACAAACCTATGAAGCCGCTAATGAGAACGTCACAAACGTAGTCCATTGAGCAAACTTATCCCACTACAGTACTAAGATCACGGAGAGTTCCAGCTGCAAAAAGCTCTTCGAGATAACTAACAAACTAATGTCAATGAACAAATGTACACCACTTCCAACTACCTTCTCTCCAGAAGACCTTCCGTACCTATTTACAAATGTCTTCAGTGACAAACTACAAACCATTAGAGATTTGCTTAACAACACAATTTCAATTGACTCGTCACCATACAGTTATGATACAGAATTTCAGCGACAGCCATTAGAAGCATTTGAAATTGTCTCTAATGATTTAGCACGAACACTCGTGATGAAGAGTGAACCAAAGACTTGTGAACTTGATCAAATCCCGACATCACTGCTGGCTGAGTGCTTAGACCCAATATTGCCTTCACTAACTGATGTTATTAATATATCTCTCTCATCACTGGAATTCCCATCATTTTTTCAAAACTGCCATCGTAAAGCCTCTGTTGAAGAAACCAACACTTGACCATAACGATTTAAGGAACTACCGCCCAGTCTCTAATCTCCCATTCATATAAACAAATCTCAGAAAACGTTGGTCTAACCCAACTTGTATCTCATTTGAATTCGAACAGTCTGCATATTGGCCTTGCCACAGTACTGAAACTACTCTTCTGAAAGTATTTAATGACATTCTCTCCGCTTTGGATAGTGGAAAGATTACAGTCCTCACCCTCCTTGATTTGTCTGCATCGTTTAACACAATAGACCATGATATATTACTTCATCATCTCCAGCATGTATTTGGCATTAAGAATATACCCTTACAGTGGTGCAAGTCCTAACCAGTGAACAGGACACAAATTGTGTCCACAAAATGAATACATTCCACCCCAGTTGATCTATGGTGTGGTGTTCCATAGGAGTCTCTTCTTGGACTTGTTCGCTTCATTCTATACACGCAGCCGCTCTCAAGTGTCATAGATCATCACCCAGTGCCTCACCATTTGCACGCTGATGACAGCCAAATATACAAGTCTAGCCACCCAACTGAAGTTCATGCTACCATCCAAGGAGTTGAGAGGTGCATTTCTAATGCCAAATCATGGATGACACGTAACAAGCTGCAGATGAATGATAGTATAACTGAGGCTATTCTGATCACAACACAACGACTTTCTCATTCACATCCTTTACCGCAAACAATAAATATCAGCAACACCAACGGCAAATTCATACAGTCAGTACGAAACCTATGTGTTACTCTAGACAGTACTCTCACATTGTACCAACATGTCATGAACATATGCAAGGCTGCATATCTTGAACTGAGACGCATTAGTTCCATTCGCAAATATCTTGCAGTTGATGCCACTAGAACACTTGTATGTTCATTAGTACTTTCAAGACTGGACTAGTATAACCCAATTCTGTCTGGTTCGTCACAATATCTACTCCAGAAACTTAAGAAAGTTCAAAACACACCTGCTCCGATCATCTTTAGAGTACCTCGATCAGAGTACACCTCACCGCTGCTCTGGACCCTACAATGGCTATCAATTCGATACAGAATCAAACACAAAATTTGTTCTCTGTGCTATTTTTCACTGACAGACTGTAGTCCAACACACCTATCCGGCCTCACCCATGTTTGTACACCAGCAAGATACTTAATACTTACGCTCCTCTTCTGACAATCGTATACTCAATGTTCCCACTGAAAACGAAGACATATGGACAACGTTCCTTTGCATACCAGGGCCCGACGGTTTGGAACGAATTGCCCATTGAAATTAGACACAAAGACACAGTGGTCCTTTTAAGAGTGCTCTTAAAACTCACCTTTTTCGACTACAGGAACAAATTTAGAGACATAATAAATTTTTGTATCTTATATGTTTTCAACATGTTTTTATGTTTTCCAATTTCATGGTTTTTGTTATTTGTTTTTCTGTAGTGTAGTCATATCATTATAGATGTTGTAAAGTGCTTAGAGCTTCTAAAGATTAGGCGTTATCCAAAGTCCTCATTATTATTATTATTATTATTATTATTATTATTATTATTATTATTATTATTATTATTATTGTTGTTGTTGTTGTTGTTATTATTATTATTATTATTATTATTATTATTATTATTCGCTGATTAGCAATTCGTTGACAATGACACATGGTACATATCACTGAATATTAATTTTTTATCAGAGTAATGCATGAAATTCACACAATACATGATTTATATTACATGTGAAGGTGCAATTTGAAACATTTCTTATTTTACAAGAGCCATATAATATTCAAAACAAATGCATGCAAACTCCTTAACTACTCACAGAAAATTGATGAATAAATTTGAAACGAATAAAGTCAACAAATAATTTCAAACGTATATCAATGAGTATATTGTGTGTGAGGCACTAGCTTTGTGCCTTACACGAAAAGGACTCATTTTTTTACGAGGCAGAATCTCTATTTGGTTCTGGGTCTCCCAGATCATTCCAGACCCTCGTACTTAAACCATCTATTTAACGAGAAAACTTACTTATTAATTTTCTTGGAGTCCATTTGGCTTCCCTTTCAACAGAAAAACTTGGACTGACCAATTTGGATATATCGTCTGGGAACACACACCGCCTTCCTTAGCTTAGCGATTGAGGATAACATTCTCTAACCGCCAAATTATTAAACTCCCATCAAAGTACGAATAATGTTTCTAGTCCGCCATTGTGAATAGCTATTCCTGGACAACTTTATTGTATGACACCTATTTGAAATAACACAGGATTTCCAAAGAAGCTGTCTGGCTTGTCTCTATTTTGTCACTGCCTCCAGTAAACCCTACACTGACGTATCCGTCGCACAGTTATCCTAGCGGATCCAAATTAAAATTCACTCTTGCCCAACACAAAGCATAGATTAAACATCGCAAACTATCAATTTATGGCAAGCCTGGCCCATACGTCAATCCTTACTGTTATATCTAACGCTGACCACATCAGAATGAACTGCGATAATATTTGCCAAATTGTGCACAATTTACAATAATCCTACGATATTGTTACATACTTTGTTGTCTCGCTTATTTGTCCAGAAATTATCCAATGTAACATGATGTTGTTATTTCTAACTCCGACGGAGTGAAAAACAAGAGAAAATGTACATTTATAGGAAACTGACATGGGTGACAAAATATTTCATTTTACGCATGCGATTTAAACAATACTGTTTTTCGTTGATATCCAGGAAATACCACCATGCCACCTGCTGCGTTTACTACGACACCCACGACGACACCCACGCCTATTGGTGAGTTTTTGTTTAAGTCTAAGTATCGTGCATCTAGATGTTTCTTACGCTAATTATATTTATTGGCACATCTACCAGGAATTTCAATTGCATATATCAAGGATTTTCACGCTCATTCTTCCCTACAGTCCTAAATGAAGATTTTTTTGTTTGATAAGGATTTTTAACGTAGCTTAACAATATTTCAGTCATATCGCTACGATGTCTGCAGTGATGCCGTTTAAAGTGATGTCTAGCACTGGGGCATCATGCCGCAGACATGTAGTAAGATGTCCCACCCAGGCACCTGACACCGGGCTGACCAGTTCTAACACTAACCTCTTAATGCTGAGCGCCAAGCGAGACAGATGTTATTACCATTTTTGTAAACCTTGATAAGACTTGGCCGGGGATCGAACCCACGACCTGTCGCTTCCGCGGCGGACGCTCTAACCACTAGGCCACCGGAGCGGTTGACGACGTGTGCTTTAGAGATTATGCATATATCACCGACTTTGGAGAATAATTGATGGCGATGTATGATTAATACTGACGAAATATGGACTGACGTGTGCAAAAAAGGCGTTTGGTGAGTTGAGTACGAATTGAAAAATAATCTGTTAACGTGCATGATAGTAATATTCGTAGTAAATATTAATTCTTCATAGTATTATCAAGCACTATCCTTCAAAGCTCTGGGACAGCACGTTCCGTTCTGTTTGGTCTATAATTGTTATCCTCGTTAATTATTCCTAAAGATATTGAGTGATTTTGTTGAAATCCGGAATGACTGAGTAGATAGTTGAGAATTAATTACTATGTCGCTATACGAGTGTATCTGCCATGCATGAGTGCGTATTTACCCGAGCTTCATTTTCGGTGATGTTTGCTTCGTCGCGATGGGATTACGGATGTGGACAGGCAAGGTAGTAAGTGCCTTTTACCCGCAGACCTGGCTCTCTCTCTCTCTCTCTCTCTCTCTATATATATATATATATATATATATATATATATATATATATATATATATATATATATATATATATATATATATATATATATATATATAGATATATATATATATATATATATATTTAGATATATATATATATAGATAGATATATATATATATATATATAGAGAGAAAGATATATATATATATATATATATATATATATATATATATATATATGGAGAGAGAGAGAGATATAGATATATATATATATATATAGATATATAGATATATATATAGATATAAAGATATATAGATAGATAGATAGATAGATAGATAGATAGATAGATAGATAGATAGATAGATAGAGACATAGATAGATAGATAGATAGATAGATAGATAGATAGATAGATAGATAGATAGATAGATAGATAGATAGATAATTAGAGAGACATAGATAGAGAGACAGCAGCAGAGAGGGTGAACCCTACAACCGAACTTAAAGCGTCGAATCGAACAAAAGCGTCGACAACCAACGCACAAAACAACCAAAGAAAAGCGTCGAATCGTAAAAAAGCGTCGACAACCAACGCTTCCTCGTCTACGCCAGCGTCGTTGTCATCCACCCTCTCTGCTGCTACAGGTTAATAATTTTTTTACGAGTTCAACTGAATATTTGATCAAGTTTTTAGGACTTCACAAACAGACTAATCGCTAACACCTCTTCTTGTAGATCAATTAGATTATTGGACTGATCTGTGAGTGTGAAATTAATTCTGGTTAATGAATCATTATGACATCGCATATAGACTGGATTAACCGGAGACTCGATTATTAAAAATTCTGGAGGGGCTGTTGGTGCAAACGAATAAAGAATATATCCTTGCTGAGCTTGATTTGATCGTTCGAGATTAATTTGATAGCTTCCTTCGATAACATCACATACTAAATTGAGCGCAATCACCGAGGATATATTCACGTTGAACGGAGCGATATGCCTGCCGCCACCATCTGGATCAATATTATGTTTGAGGATTTTTATTTCCGGTGATGCTGTTTTTTTCCATGCATCATGAATTATTTTAAAACCAACATCGATGGTGTCACTGAGAAGTTTTTTTAGTTCCGGTACGTTATATCCCGGTAGTTTGAATGTCGGAACATCTTTGACGTGGATTTGATATTGTTTTGCAAATTCTATTCTCGATAGGGGATTATCGTCATCTAATATATCCTGAATGATTTTCAGATTAAATGTTTCCATATCGTCGATAATTTTGTTGCATGTTTCTACGACGCTGAGAAATTCATCTCGGGTGAGAGAGCCGGATTTAAGAGATATTAACAACCATGAAAAATCATTATTCATCGCTTTGAAATTTTTAATGATTTCAGGTTCGTCAACAAAATGATATCCCTTTATTCTCTCCCCTGGCTTCTCGTTTCCATTTGATCGGTATTCGATACCAAAAAAATCTGTAGTAATTCTGTGATCTTTATAACTCCTTATTGGATTATCAAGTTTTATCACGTTGGTGATATAATCAGTTTTTTGTGGTTCTGGTAAATCAACGGTTTTCCCCCCTGGTGGTAATTCAGGCCATCCTAGTACGGTTCTAATAGAACTCTGATAGATATCTACGACGTATCCTTCTGTGCTTATTTCAATGGCAGATGATAGCGTCGGCTCATGAACCGTTATAGCTATTTTTGATTCTTCTCCAGTAATCGATTTTATTCTACGTTGCAATTCATTATTGCTTTGTTCAATTTGCTATGATCCGGTTGGTATGGAAACAACGTTCCAGTCTGGGGTACCGTCGGGTTTATTCTTATACGAGAACACCAGTGAATTATTCGGTTGTTGACCACCAAATGCTACCGATCTGATATTAGGCCACCTGTGATACACTCGTAGTTTTGCTAGCGCTATCTCCTTCACGGGGACTGGGCTAGGGAAATTCACACTGAATTCAGGATTCGTTGATGTTATTGATATCATGCTTGTTTGTACTGGGTTCGTGTTCTCCACTATTTGTTGAAGTAATTCCATCGGTGTTGTCATCGTTGCTATACTCATGATTTATTTCTAATTTTGATATCGCGGAATCGTAAATACTTACCATCACTGAGAACTCACTATCTGATATCGTTGAGGTTATTGAGATCATTCTGGTTTTTGGGTTCGTGTTTTCTATTTCCATCGGTGTTGTCATCGTTGCTATATTGTTGTTGTCGCTCTAATTTTGATATCGCGGAATCAAAAATACTGACCATCGCTGAGAACTCACTATCTGATATAATCGTATTATCGAGTGACGACGATATCATCGAGGATAATTGCGAGTATGCGGTTGATACAATATGAAATTGAACTAAGTAATCCTGCAGTTTACTCTGGCTGCATGATGATATCTTTTTTATTATCCCGGTTGATATACCCGCGATTGTAGCCGCTGCAGAAATGCAAATTGGAACCACGACTGGGGCAATCATTGTAACCGATGCGAGTATTATTCCGGCGCCAGCGAGAACGCTTGACACCGAGTACATAGTAATATCAATTGCGGTGATTATTCGTCGGTATTTTTTTATTTTTATTTGATACTCCTCGGCGAGGGTTTTGAGTCTAGTCTGAAATTCTCTGACCTGATAATAGCGACATTGCGTTGATGAAATCATTTTATTTTTTAAAACACTAGTGTTTTCAATTATTTGCCATCGTTAGCGGGAATTGCTAGTACTTCAGCCGGAAAAATCATTGACGAGTTCTATACACCAGGCTATTTTTGATCTAATGGTGGAGCTATCAACCGCGACGAAGTGAAACTTTGGTGTTTTGCCAGTCTTGATAAAGAACGTCGCGACGCCACCAGAGTAGGTTTTACCGCTCGCAGTCATATTAAATTGATCGATAGAGGTCCACGTTAACCTATAGATACCATCAACCTTCGCTTCCCTACTCCACTCGAGAAGAATAGTAGTACTTGAAATATCGTCTCGTATCCAATCCACGATTCCATGTTTGATCGTATACACGATATTTTTAAATTCTTTGTACGGAAAAATTACCCTTTCAGGAATTTCTATTAGTTTAGAAATATCGAGATAATTTGCCTTGATTTCATTTTCATTCATCATCCTTCCCGCGTCCTTGTTAAAAAAGAATAGCGATAGATAGTTTTTAATTTCAGCGAGAGTCATGCAAACCACAAGCGGGGTTCCAAAGAATTTATGTATGACATTTTTGCGAAAACTATTATAACCTCGTATATGATCATCCAGCTCACGGCCGTGGGCGGCAATCTCGTTGCCGTAGGTGGTAATCTTATTGTCGTGGGCGGCAATCTTATTGTCATGGGTAGCAATCGCGTCGGTGATTGTAGACACAAGTGCGCCTGGTTTAAGTAGTCCACTGTTGGAATACAGCGCAATAGAGTTTTCAGCGGCGTCGTGTTGTCGTTTTAAAATGTCATCCAATGACACATCACTGGTTTTCAATTTACCCTGATCGGAAAATAGCACAACGGTATCCTCGATTGCGTTTCGTTGTTTAACCAATATATCATCCAACGACACATCACTGCTTTTCAATTTACCCTGTTTGTCTTGAAATACAACTATTTCGCTCGGGTCAACACTTGTTAGGTTCAACGTCTCAGCGATTTCATCTTCAATTATTTTTTTTATGTCCTTGATAGAATCAAGGGTTGCAGTGTCATCGGGTTTGGGTTTCAAAGATCTCCCCCAAATATCAATCATGATATTTTATACACGTCTCTCTAAAATCGTTTTTGATGACTTTGTTGAAAAATCTTCGATTTTCGCCAGCGATTACTAGTGTATTCATTCACGACAATGTGTGGTGGTTTTCCCCTTGGGTTACCCAAGGAGTTAGAAATAGCGTCAAGGACATTTAATACTTCACTGCCGCATATTGGTGGATCATTCATTTGTTGTGTTGGTAGCGTAGAATACCAAGTCTTCATTGGAAATTTTTTTATGTAACGCATAAACTCTTTTGGTGGGGCTAATCCATATGAATCAAAATAGACAATCCCACGTGGATCAATAGCGTATGCAACCCAGTGAGTTCCGGGTCCGGTGCTGTTATCTAAATTAATGATTCCGGTTTCAGCATCATTGGGTTGTGCCGGTAATTGATCTTTCATAAAGATACCTCTGAAGTTTTTAATCGCTAGTTTTTTAGCAGCATCCATTAAATCAAAATTGGACATGGGAACCATCGAAGATTTCTGAATTAATAAACCGGTCCTAGTCTCAGGCCCTTTCCGCTGTACCACGAATACGGGGTTCCTGGTAGTCTTAGACCTTTTCCCTTTTTTTCATATCCTTTCCCAGTTGCCTTCTTTAGTGCCATTCCTGCTGCAGTACCAACAGCCCCTAACGCTGCCGCTTTAGCCACCGCTGGGGCAGCCGCTGCAATCAACGCTGGAATCGCAGCTAACAACGGGAATATACCGCCTGTTTTAATCATATTTTTGATAGCAGCCGCAGAAAGAGTAATCTGAACACCTTTTTTTGCTACAAGTGCATCATTGAAATGTTTCACCTGACGAGTTGTCAACGACAACTTATTCTGACCACCAGTCATTTGATTGGGTTTCAACGTGATTGTGGTTCCGCATTGCTTAGCTAATTTGGATTGTAGTTTTTTTAATTGACCGGGTGTCAAAGACACATTGATATTACTATACGACATTATACAATAACAGATTGATTCTAAATCGTTTACGATTTCAATCAAAGATTTTCCACTGGTGCATCTACCACTCTCATTCTTCCTCCAACACCTTCGAGTAACATTGATTTATCACTGAAAATGACAGCAACTGCTCTATAATTAGCAATACCACCAGGACGAGTCACATTAGCTCTAAAATGTATATCAACAACAGATTGTCTTGTTAAATCAAGATGTTCCAATGAGAAGTAATAGATCGGATATAGATTTTTAAAATCAAATTGTGATATTTGTAGACCAGTATCGACATTTTGATCACGTGCCATAAAAGACAACAACCTATGATACACGCGTGCAATATGATTCTGACCGTAATCAAGTTGTACATCTTCAGATGGTTCCTGCTGGCCGTTTATTCTCAGTGAGACGTCTTTAACGCCTAATTGATCAAATATCATATGGCTGGAGAGTTGATTGCCAACTCGTGTGTTATCCTGTAACGCAATAAATATATGACGTGGCGCAGCAACACCTTGTTTTGATGCTAGGTTCCACGTGAATAACCCGTTCAGATTTGATTGTTTAACATCTGTAGTCACTGATAACCAACTTAACAACGACTTTCCTCCTTGGTCCATAAATTCTAGTAGTCGCTGTTCTTCGGTGACTGATGGAGTTAACACTGGCATCCATAATGATAGTTTTGTTAAAATGACTTTACCGGCATCATCATTTACATGATCTGCAGCTGGGTTTGCTGGAATCCTCCAAATTGCGTCATTATCATCACTCTTTCGCACCAGTGCTACTGTATGCTTCGCTCCATAAATAACTTTTCTGACGTTTCTACAGAATCCAAATATGTGATGCAGTGGAATCGCGCATGAAAATGATTTACGCCCCCTCCCCAACATTGAAATACGTGTTGCAGCTCCTAGATTGAAATTATCATCGTTGTTTATAATCATATCCTCGACATCAGCATCACTATTATCACGTTTTTTTGGTCGTCTTACAACAAATGGATTTCCTCCAGCGGTATTTTTAACATCCTTTGCAAACATCATAGAAGGTCCTGCTGATCTTGTATAATCATCGGAATATCTCGCTAACCCGATTATTGTTGTAGCCACATCAACATCGCGATCTATCGACTCAATTTCTTTTCCATCAATGAGATATCTAGCACTCTCAAATAGCGCCATGATACCATTATTGACAAACCCGACTTGAGTACCAGCTGGATACGGTGCTGGTACAGCAGGAGTATCAGCAGCTGTTACAAGTTCTCCTTCTACTTCGATAAATGCTTCACAGGGCAAAAATTATTTACTGGTATCATGGACTTGAAGTTCAATTCTTGATCGGCTATTTGAGTCTATGGCATGATAGGCGTAATATTGATAATCGCGTACAGAATCATCCTTGCGAACTTGGGCGTCTATATCAAACGCTGGATCAGGTGACCTTTTGAACATTTTATTCTATTTATCAGAGTCTAAATCGTGAAATCGTAAACGATTTTCCATTCATCGTCGTAGTTTTTTAAAGCCACTTCCCGCTATCATATTTGCAATATTGCTTTGGTCAGAGGTTGAAGTCAATGACGCTAATTTTTCATCTACTGCGTTATTTATTATTTTACTAACACTTGCAGGCATTTCCGCTGTAGACGGTAACGGTTTTGAAAATCCTTTGGATTTCCTCCGTGATTTCACTAGCGCTGTTAGTTTATTCTTTGCGGCTGAAAACGCTTTTCCGGCGAGATCTCCGATTTCGCTAATACCCTTATCACGAATAACATCAATGACTTTCATTGATAATTGTTTAGCTAACGGCATCACTTTTGGAGCCATTCTCGCAAAAAACCCTGCAATGGTATCACCGAGACCATCTCCGTAATATGCTCTATAAACTGGAAACCGTGAGTTTACCACATAGACGGGGGTCGGCTTGTCATGGTTGTAGTGTATGATCATTATTGTAAAAGCACTAGTGTTTTCAATTGTAAAAACATTTATCAATTTGAAACTCTAGCGTTTTATTCAGTCGCTGTGATACCCACTTGATAACTCGCCAATGAAATCTCGATATGTTTTGATATCCATGATACCGCCGGCAAATAACCGTCTACAGATATCAGCTGCTTCATTAATTATTTCCGGTGAGTTATTTCCAGCTCGGAACCCTCCTACAAGAACTTCTAATCGTGATATATCACTGAGAACACTACCAGGACAGAAACTCTTTGAGTTTCCAATTCTTGGATTTTCACTCTTTGAGTTTCCAACGCTAGCGTTTCAAATTCCACTGGAATCTTGCAATCCACTTCCGCTATAACCAGTTGCTTCCTCCAGTTTTTCTAAATCCGTTTCTTGTAAATAACTATCATCATCATCTCGATCAGATGGTTCAGGCGAAGGTCCAAGCGAAGCTTGGGTGGTAGTTGTTGTTGTTGTTGTCTAGGTGAAAAAGATATTTTTTTTGCAGTTTGTTGTCGCCGTCGCTGCAGTCTTTGTGGTTTTCTTTGTGATTTTTGTTCTTCATATTGTTTATACACGTTACCCACCGCATTGATATATTCAATGTATGATGCACTATCTGTCTTAATTTGACTTTTTTCAGTTTTAATTTTGTAGAATATATCAGCCCAATGTTGTATACCTCTTACATACTTGTGCTGTTCTGGTTTTAACAATTTTTTTCTGTTTTCATACGTCGTAACAACAAGTGCAGGAAACTCTGTAGGGTCAGTCTTATCAATTGTTGCTAACCCTTCTTCGTTAAATCGCGCGCGTAATTCATCTACTATTTGATCATTGGTCTTTTTCGGACCAGGTGGGGTTTTTTGTAACAACGCTGATGTCTTTTCAGTTTCCGCTGCTTTCTTTTCAAGCACACCAAGAACAGGCACTTCTCGTTGCTTGCCTTCCTCAGGAATATCTCCAAATATTGCTCGTTCAGTTGCTGTTTTCACATCGCTGGTCGCCTTAGTTACCAGGGCGAACAGTTGTTCACTTGACACAGAAAAGTCAGTCTGCGCTTGTTGTCGTTGTTGAAGTTTTTCACGAAGTCTGTCTCGAACCGGTATAAACTTTTTAATTGCTGATAGCCGCTCTCGGGCTAATCTAGTTGTTAATGCTTCATTGACCATTATTTCAAATCAGAAACAATTTTTCAATTGTAAAATAATTTTTCCCATCGATGATTAACTAATCGGAACCATCCATTAACGGTCCAATTTTTTATTCAGTGTGAAATAGTTTTTATTTTTATTCAGTGTGAAATATTTTTATTTTTTGTTGTGTGAAATAGTTTTTATTGCTGTGAAATATTTTTTTTTTTATTCAGTGTGAAATATTTTTATTTTTTATTCAGTGATTTTGCCTGTTTTTTTGACTGATTTGTCTATTTTTTTGACTGATTTGCCTATTTTTCACTGTTTTTATACCATTTTGATCAGTCTTCGTCGGGTAAAGTAGTCGATTTTGCATGGGATTTCCCATAGTGAAAAGTTCTTAAAAGAACTTTCAAAGCTGTTAGGATTTGATTTTAATTTTACGCATTGTGAAATATATTTTTTATTGCTGTGAAATATTTTTATTTTTTATTCACTGATTTTGACATTTTCAATCAAAAAATGCTAAAAAAAAATGAAAATCTCTTTGAGGGTCGGTCACAATCAAAAAACGACAAAATCTCTTTGAGGGTCGGTCACGGTCAAAATTGTTCATTTTCTTGAATTAACGCCCGTAGGTTTCTAACTTTAGAATTAACCTCCTTTTTCAATTCGTATTCGTTACCTAATTCTTTTCGTATTCGTTCTACGATAGTATACAACGGAACAAACACACTTACGTCGCTGGAAAATGTAAGAGAGTTTCGAATAGAATTCTGAATTCTCTTGATGAGCGCGTATTTCTTTGGCAGCATATACTTGTTAGTGCTAACTCCGTATTCTATATCCTGAAAATCAGACATGATTTGATCAGAATTTCAACCATCTGATAGTTTGATATCCCGACTTTTCAATTTTGAAATCTCGGATATAATGCTATTCATATTTTCAGAATTCATATTCTATGGTGATTACATATTTCTAAATGAAAATTATGACGCGCCGATGATATCATCGGGGACATAAATAAATCGAATTTTTTGTTCGGTCTTTTTTGAAATCGCCGTCTTGGTTATTCCCTCTGCAACATATCGTACTGAGGGTATACAAATATCGAAATGCCTACCGGCTTCATTCATAGATGAAAATATTTTTTCTTCGTTAGTTGTTGTATTCAAAGATTTTACCGGTCTCGCTCGCTTTGAGCAAATGCCAGTCTTTCCTCGTTTGGTATTCTCACTTTGTGTAACGGCTTCTAGATTTGATAAAGAATTGTTCATTGGATTAGAATCCTTGTGATCAATAACAAAACCATCCTCGATCAATCCATGGAAACATTCATACACGAAACGATGGCAGTAATATTTCTTCTTTCCCCCAACAGTAAAATTCAAATACCCCATACCATTATCCCACCCAACTGGTTTCTTCAGTCTGCGGTTTCTTACAACACCATCACTGGATGCTTCATAATTTGTAATCACAGGGTGTGGTTTGAATTCTTGGTTCATTCGTATACTAATACTATTTGTCTAATTCATTGCTTGGTCTAATGATTACATCACTGGAAAATCTTTCAATGTAGTCTTGAGGGGTTCTTATGATTTTATTGCTGACTTTGTCAGGGACACTGACTTTGTCCTTGACAGAGTCAAGGTCAGGGACTTTTTTAGGGTCAGAATTTTTGATTGATTTTCCATTTTTGATTCTTTTGTCATAATAACGCTTCAACTCCCTGTATCGTTTGCCACCGCAATTCAAACACAACTGAGATTTTCCCCTGACCCCAACCCCACATCGTATGCAAGGTAACGGACCAAGGCTTCCACGACGAAAGCTTTGCATATGATACCCACAGAACTCATTTCTGCATGATTTGTTACACGGGGTTGTTGATCCAATCATAAGCCACTTGCAGTGATTCATTATACATAAATCTTTCATTTAAATGCTTGTTTTAATTATAACATGGAAGAGTTCAAGAGATTATCGAAAATTAAGCCCTGGAGAAATACTAAATTCAATCTCGATAGAGTCTCTGATACACCAAAAACGTCTAATCGGTGACAGAACTATACTAAGTAAAATCAAGGAGTGTTTTAATGAATTCTACCAAGACGGTGCAGCATACTGCTGGTCGACATTTCGAATTATACACGAGGATGTCAATGTACCGAACATCGATGCTACCATGAGTGATGAAAGAGCAGCTGAGGTGATTTCGCATCTTGGCTGGAAATCCAAGAGTAAATTGCAACAGAAGTATTTTTTCAGAATAAAATTCATTATCGAAGTCGAAGGCAAATGGATTATCAAGGATAAATTTGAACCAATCCTCAAGGATAAAAAAACAATCACGCTGAGTAGAGATTCCAAACCAGGAATTCTAACCGGAATCGACAAACCATACTACGAGAGATCTTATCCTGTAACAGCAATCGTTTATGGGATATATCCGTTAAATGATAAACCCGATATCGCAAAACTAGCTCCTATGAAATATTCTAGTTCACTGAATTGTGTGGCAACACGGGTAATGGAACACTTCACAAATGCATCCCGAAGAAATAAACTAACTGATCTGCGACGTAGGAAAATAACCGAATGGGAACTGACAGTGAAACAGCACGGTGCAAAGATTTCTGATATAGCTAAATTAGAAGCATCATTAAGATTCCCAATAACCGTTATGACGATAACCGGAGAAGTTTTATACGAACCGAAATATAACAAAAATGGAGCTCCAATACAAATTATTGATCATAACGAACACGCGAGGACACCTGCAGTAACAATATTTCCACGAGATAGAACCGTGAGATATATCCCCGAAAAATTCGTCGGGGAGTTCGTCGGAGATGTTTTTTATAATGAGAGATTATTCGATGCTATTCATGCGTTGTGTAAAGAGGACCCTGTGTCAGTGTGGTTACTTAGAAGTGATGAAGATCCCAAAAAAGGATTTGATCAATTTGTAAGACCAAATGGTGAATTATATCGATTTGAAGAATTAGATAACAGAATGAGGAAAATCGCTAATGATTTTTCACCGGAGAGTTTCCATGAAAAACTACTCACGGATAGTTTTACTATTCCATCAGTGGTAGCTCACTTCGCAAAAGAAAAAAACTCATGGCGTCCAACACGAAGTGATTTTCTCGAGGATGTTAAATTGAGTTGCGTCGAATTTAGTCATGGAGGACTGTGGAATACAAAATACTCACGTGATGGTATGATTTCAATTGATATAGCTGCGTGTTATCCTGGAAGTTTCCTCGGGTATGGAGAAGCCGCTGAATACTTTAAACGATTTGGAAACCCCACGCATGAAATGACTCGTGTTGCGATTAATGGGTCATTACCTGATTTTGATTTAACCGGATTCGCTCGTGTGATATCATTTGAACTCGCTACAGGGTTACATCCGTGTAGTTATGTTTGGCTTGGTAGACATATATCTGAAAAGGCCTGGATGCCAATAGTGTTACTACGATATATGATTGATTGTGAGATGTTACAATCGTTGATTGTTTCCGAGGCTATTATATCCTATCGAGCTCAGAAAGAAGTTTGGCTACCACAACCCGATCTAGATCGTATAATTAGCGAACAGCGAAAACAATTCCCTAATTTCAATGAAGAAAAAATCATGAATTGGTCTAAGAAGTTATTTGAAATTAAAAAAGAACAAGCTAAAGATTTTGGACGAAGAATAATCGGTAAATTTACCCAGGGTGGAAAATACGACAACGCAAAATACTCTTCGAGGTTGATCATAGACGTCGCTAAATACGATTTTATTGTAACGGATTTAATGAAACAGGGAAAACTTGTATCCCGTAAGGATGCTTTTCTATCCAATGGTGAGAAATTGGGTACGGTTGTTACCTACTGTGATGGATATAATTCCCAGTACACACATCTGAGAAGTTCTATGCTAGCTTATGCTTCTATCAATTTATTTTCGATGATAAATAGATTTCCTAATAACGCAGTTAGAGTAGCCACTGATTCTATGTATATCCACGAGAAATACAAATCAGATGTAGCTAAATTCACATCCCAGGAGGGAGCGTGGGGACGTTGGCGATTTAAAAAGGAAAAACTACATGAGTATTGTGAATCGGCAGATGTTACTATGGATGATAAATATCTTTCATATAACCGTATTGAAATTCAATCAGAATTTTCTAATGCACCACCGGTATCTGATCCAATATGTAGATATAAGACAGTTTTTTTAAACGGTTGTGGTGGGTCAGGAAAGATGACTCGTGCAATTGAATTATTTCGTGGGAAGTCCAACATGATTGTGCTAACACCAACTCACAGACTCGCCAGAGAGATGATACAGCGAGGGGTAAATGCCTGTACTTATCATAGTTTTTTTCGATGGAAGGGTGACAAATGGACTCCTGATCGAATGGGTGATAAATTCATTCCTGAAATCATGATTTGGGATGAAATATGCACAGTGTCATTAGATGTACTACAAACATTCCTCGAGTGGTTGTTAAATAAAAACACAAAAGTCGTCATGTGCGGTGATCACGGCCAACCACCACCATTTGTCGGTGCATCCCCACATGAGTGGTTAAAGGGTTTTGTAGACTACTATCAAGAAATTGATACCGACCATAGATCACTTGATGAACGATTACGCGAGTTTAAAGCGCTAATTAGACTACAACCGGATAGAATCCAGTGTGAAATAGCGCGTGAAGTGATTTCAGAAACCCCAATGAATGATTTCTGGGAAACGTGGAGACCAAATGATTTGATAGTAGCAAGTAGAAAAATAGTCAGAGACACACTTCAGATGAAGTTATTTGAAACGCATAAAGAAAAATTTGCAACACTTCCAGTACCCCTTTGTTATAGGCCATCGGATACACGAAAACAGAATATCGAAGTTGACATTCCTGGACAACAAAAGCAGAATTTAGTGTTAAATGATATTGTGCTGGTTGATATCAGCGTCATTGAAGATGCATTGCGTGCTAATAAATCCCCACGGACGCTAGGATACGCAGCGACGATACACTCTTCACAGGGATTGACTATATCGGATACAATTGTTTGGATGGTAGATAATCGCATCAAATGGTCGAATTTAGTCTATCTCGCAGTATCCAGAGTACGAAAAATAAATCAGCTTCGAAGAATTGTCTTCGATGATGAAATCATTGGTGGCGATGATGAAATCATTGGTGATGATAATGACACTTCAATCAGCGCCGACAACATCAAGGATATAATCAGAAAAAAACTCTCTGGTTATAAACAACAGGATAAAAAAAATAATAGAGAATTTGATATTGATGCTGAATTAATAATTACGCTGAAGCGACAACAGAATAATCACTGCGCGAGTTGCAATTGTATAATGCGTTGGCAGTATTCGGATAAAGATCCTCGCCAATTTACCGTAGACAGAAAAAATAACAATCTCGGTCATGTCAGAAACAATGTGATGTTGATCTGTCTTGAGTGTAATAGACGCCGGGGTGCAAGCACAATGCCTCTGGGGGGTGCTAGTTAAGACCACGCGGTGGTAATTGAGTATTCTCGGGAATTACCTGTAGTTGTTGTCGAGTAAATCCTCGCTGAGGGGCAGTTGAATCCAGTGTATAGATTGCTGGTCTACCATTTGATCGTGTTAAGCCGGATATCTTGTGTGCAGTGACACTCCAAATAGGATCAGTAGCCCTTTTTGTGCCACCTTCAAGCTCTCCTGGTTCGTATAAATACCTAACAGTGACATTACTACCAAGAATTGGTTCTTTGAAATCTTTTAGTGAAATCCCTTGAATCCCCATTTTAGGTATAGACTTCTTTTTAATCGCGTTGATAGGTTTCATGTTGATCGTTCTAGTAATCTCGTTATTCAGTGCGATAATCACAGCTGGTAACCTTTTGACCCATTCACGGGATCGCTTTTCTTGGATGAATTCTTTTGCGTATTGATATCCAAATAACCGCTCAGCAATCGTCCGATTAAACCGTTCAACAATTGCCTGATCGCGATGTAACGCAGTATGCCCCCGTCTGATGGTGACATTGTGATCTTTCATCGCTGATAAAACAGCGCCTTGAAATTCCTTGCCAGGATCAACTTGTAACAGATTTGGCCAACGCAGAGGACCTCGTCGATAAATCCTCTCAAATGCAGAAGCGACTTCAGTGGCCGATTTTGTCTTCAGCGGTTCTGCTTCTTTGTATCGACTCGCAACGTCAACTACGGTTAGCGCGTATTTGTAACCACCATCATGTGGCAGAAATAATATATCAGCCTGATGAACTTCATTAGGAGCGGTCACATCAAAATGCGAGTAATTAATCTGTTTAGGCGGTGGTAGATAAATTTGCCATAGTGCCTGTTTGGATAACCAATGAGCCGCAGTGGTATTTTTCACTTGTGGAGCGCTAGCGAGTTTATTGATTGCTGATTTACCCCTCCAGTATCCTCTTGGGGAATAATAAATTGATTCCATATTATTAATTACCGGCACCTAACATCAATTTACCTTTCATAGCCGATTTTATCAAAAAGGAAGACAATTTTTCTTTGAAAGATTTATCAGGAATAGCATTTAACGCATGAATTAATTTCACATCTGCTAGATGCCTGTGTTGCAGATTGCTGCTTTTATAAGCAACATCATGAAGGTGACAGGCCTTATCAATGGCGTTTATCGGATACTCGCCGGATCTGGGTTGATTTTGATCATCAAGTCTGATATCTAATCGTGTTCCGGGGCCACAGTAGCTATATCCTGGAAGGTGCTTTTCTCCGGGGTACTTTGCCCATGGGGTTCCAGGGAGCTTTGCCAATTTGGCTGCGATATCACCTCCTCGTTTTTTTTTCAATCGGATTTTGTAGAAATAAATCTAAATTTTTTTGTACCACATTGCACGCATTTACCAGAAAGCGCTGATCGGTTATTTCTAGTTATAATCGTCGTCAAGTCATCTGTGCCAGTACGCGTTTTACACTTCACACAATATAGATCCATAATTTATGTATAGAGATATGGATATAATTGATTTTTCAGCGACTAAAGCAAGAGAACCGGTTAAACATCATGCAGCGCTACCAAACTCTATCCGGATGATTATAATCGGGCCATCTGGATCCGGCAAGACGCAATTGTTACTCAATTTAATAATGAGATGGATGAAGTGGGATAAGTTGTATTTAATTGCCCCTAGCGTAGATGATCAACGATGTTATGAAGTGTTAAAGGATTTTAACGACAGCGAGGTAGAGAAATCCGGCGAGGGTATTATTGAGTTTATAACCGATATCGATGAAGCACCGAGCATTGATGATATTGATGGAGATATTAACAATTTAGTCGTATACGATGATGTAATGTTAGATAAACAAAAAAATCCTGCTAGGATCTTTTCCAGAGGCAGGCATAAAAACACTGACGTGATATATGTCACTCAACGCTACACTCAGATTCCATAAGTGATCAGAGATAACTGCAATGTTCTTGCTGTATTCAACGGAGTTGATACTCATACTCTTAAAAAATATTTGGCAGACATGGTGCTGCGGTGATATGGATCATAATCAATTTAGAAATTTCTTTAGTAATGCTCAGTCAACCCCGTACGGATTCGCAACAATAAATCTACATGATCCTCGGACTTGATCAAATATTCGGTTGAACTCGTAAAAAAAATTATTAACCTGTAGCAGCAGAGAGGGTGGATGACAATGACGCTGGCGTAGACGAGGAAGCGTTGGTTGTCGACGCTTTTTTACGATTCGACGCTTTTCTTTGGTTGTTTTGTGCGTTGGTTGTCGACGCTTTTGTTCGATTCGACGCTTTAAGTTCGGTTGTAGGGTTCGCCCTCTCTGCTGCTGAGACATAGATAGATAGATAGATAGATAGATAGATAGATAGATAGATAGATAGATAGATAGAGAGACATAGATAGATAGATAGATAAATAGATAGATAGAGAGACATAGATAGATAGATAGATAGATAGATAGA
This sequence comes from Unio delphinus, assembly GCA_029339505.1. Taxonomy (NCBI): domain Eukaryota; kingdom Metazoa; phylum Mollusca; class Bivalvia; order Unionida; family Unionidae; genus Unio; species Unio delphinus. The sequence continues at coordinate 6,983,979 of JAQISU010000014.1, forward strand.
TAGATAGATAGATAGATAGATAGATAGATAGATAGATAGATAGATAGATAGATAGATAGAAAGATAGATAGATAGATAGATAGATAGATAGATAGATAGATAGATAGATAGATAGATAGATAGATAGATTGATAGATAGATAGATAGATAGAGAGAGAGATAGATAGATAGATAGATAGATAGATGGATAATGAGTGTGTGTCTGTGCGTGTGTGATTTACTTACAATGTCATCGTTAAATATGAGAAATAACAAAAAGCTCTTGAATTTATAGGTTGTCATGACGCTAGCATTTGTACTGACGGAAGTTGCAATAGTGTTGAGTACGCTAAAGACAATTGTCAAAAAACATGCGGATACTGTCATGTTTCGACAACCCAATCATTCAGGTATCTCTCTCTCTCTCTCTCTCTCTCTCTCTCTCTCTCTCTCTCTCTCTCTCTCTCTCTCTCTCTCTCTCTCTCTCTCTCTCTCTCTCTCTCACACACACACACACACACACACACACACACACACATCTTCATGATGTTACCTATATCCGTGTTTTAGAATCTTAATATAGTTTAGTGAAAAGCTTAAAATTGCATTTGCTGTTTATTTTATTTCTTAACGCTGTAGCTATGTGTTCGTTTTTTCAATATTCTACATTGTTGTTTAATATTATTGTATTATTCTCTGTCATCTTTAGCTCGAGAAAGTTCATGATCTGCTAGGAATTCCAAAAAAGGAAATACGTCATACATTATGTTTGTTTTTATGAGAAATAATTGTTTTTGGACCTTACTGACATGCATGCGCGGTATCCTGGGTAGCAGATTAGGGGTAAGATGTTCGCAATTACCGATCTCTCACACATCTCACCTCTGCGAGAGTTGCTAGTAAATTCCCGTTGGCTGGTTATTTTTCCTTCACCAAATAAACTGGCGGCTATGTATACTGTTACGGAATTGTACTAGAGTTTCGTTTTTAGCGAACGACGATACCCATGGGTGAGTAATGTATGATTTGTCGTATTTCAAAATATTGAGTTCGCTTCATCCGATGTTGCACGTGCGAAGTGCTTTTGAGGAGGATAACCGAATGCCTTTAATGCACAAATACCTCATCGCACGTAAAGCTCTTTACATTACGACACGCCTTGTTAGTCGGAGGTCTATTATAAGGACTCGCACACCTCCAGCTACAGAGCTGCAGTGTTTTAAAATGTCCAGAATGTTCGGTGCTGTCTAGTAACTGGAATTTCAGCGTCCAGTGTGTCCGGTGTTTTCTGGTGACGTCCAGTATCTGCAATGTCCAGTATATGGGGTCTGTGCAGAGTCTAGTGTCGGGAGCATCCGGAAAGTGTAGAGTTTTTTGTTGTGTCCAGAGTGACGAGGTTATCTTGTTACAAATACCTTATCATGCATGTACCGGTAAATGTCGTTAAAACCCGGTATACTAACAAATAATTGCAATCGAAGTAGCTTGTAGAGGAAAGTAATGTTTCGATTGGTCAGAATTTTATCACGTGATCAAAATGAATTGCGATCATTTCAGAATGAACTGTTAGAAACTACTTTTTAAAGCATACCCACGTATATAAAAAGAGTCACGTGTACAGCAGACGAAAAACAATGCTAGTGAAGGCAGAAACGCAGTAAACATTAAAGGAAAAGAACAATTTTACAATTTCTTTTAACAGTAATTGAATTACATTAATCTGAAAGATTAAAGCAACATATACTTCACATTTTTTATATAAAAAAATATTTTTTTGTTGAAATATGTTAAAAGTATGGATAAAAATTAAGTGCGCTAGGTCAAGGTCACCGGCATTATGGATATCGTGTCAGAAGTTTGGAGATTCGTTCGCTAACTTTGCCTTATCAGAAAGATTTCTCGCATGATGATATTTATAATTTTGACCCTTCTATATTTGACGTGCCTTTTTAAGTGGAAAAAAGTATTACAAACTGAGTTGTCATTTCGTTTGACGGATGAAAGGTTGATCTTCGGGCGTTATTTGCTGTGTGAGTCGGCAACTGACAGTTCATACCACGATGAACGCAGAAAAAACAACGTTAAACTCTTAAATAATTACATGGAAACGGAAACACTCGAAAATAGACGTCGACAAGAATGGCTTGACGGATTTACTTTTAAGTATTATATTCATATCTAAAGAACTGAATCTTACAAGTAAGCTAGTAATGGTCAAAATGAACAGGTGAACGTAATCGTCGACACAATGCTAATTACTGACAAAGAAACCTTTACCAATGATTAGCAAATGATTTTCCATTGTAATAATTTTCGTAGATATTAAATTCATATTTAGGTATTCAAACTAATCTGTAAATCTTTAGGTATTCAAACTAATCTGTAATGGGCTTTGCAAATAGGTCATGTGTTTTGCCATGTTCGACGTTCATCTTTAATTCAGAGCGTTGAAAGTATCCAGTTTATCGCTCATGTATACTTTGAATTCGCTACTTGTGTTGGACAAATTGTTTCGAACGTTGTGATTGCTGCAAAACTGGAGTTTAAAGCTCATACGATCAACGACTCTTATCTGTGGGGAACAACTGAACCCCGACTCTAATGAACGAATTTAGGCACTGACGAAAATGACATTTCCAACCAAAATCAAGAAAATAATTGAAGTTGAATCAGTCTGTCTTTTAAAAATTCTCCTTGCTGTTTCTGGTTCAATCCTTTCCTCACATATGGTGATAGATAGAAAAGTTGATAAGTTTATATATATATATATATATATATATATATATATATATATATATATATATATATATATATATATATATATATATATATATATATATATATATACTTATCAACTTTTCTATCTATTGTAGATATATATATATATATATATATATATATATATATATATATATATATATATATATATATATATATATATATATATATATATATATATATGTGTGTGTGTGTGTGTGTGTGTGTGTGTCTGTGTGTGTGTGTGTGTAAAAGCAAAACAAAACTTACAAAAAGTTTAAAAGTAAAAAGCTCAAGTAGATTTTGTTATAAACCGTATTATTTATTTATTTATTTATTTATTTATTTTTTTATTTATTTATTAAGCTGTCCAAAGTGGAACCTTCCATCAGACTGTACCCTAGAAAGAGTTGACCACAACTACTGTCCCCTTCCCAAGTGCCCGTATCCGGTCCAGTATGCAATCAACAGGATAACTCCCTAATGTAATATTTTCATAGCACAATAACGAAAATGCGTGATATTATCACCAAGCAAATAATGTGATGTTTCTTATAATAAAAGTATTTCATTTGGTATTGATGATTTTCATGTATTATTACTGCATTTGTTTCGTCTGTTTGATAAGTGACGCAAACATGTTGTGAATTAATTTGAATAAGTAGCTAAAAAATAGAACGTCAAAAACGGACTCTTAGCACTCTGTTTAATTTCTGTAAAGTTTCAGATCCGTATAAAGTTAGAATACAGAAAACGGAAAATTACCACAAAAATGCATGATTAAAACAACCACATCTGCTCTATTGATGGTAGTTTAATAGAATATATTTATAAAATATAACATACAAAACATAATAAGAAAACATCAAGACACTATTACAAGAAACACTCACAATGTGTTACCCTTGAATAACAGAAAAGACTAATATCCTTGGCCCAAATACGGTTAGTCCGTAAATCCGTGATCGTTCGAATTTTTCAGGAAGATCCAACAAAATGTTTCTAATTATACTAAACCTTGCTTGCACCAACAACAACAACAACAACAGATTCTTAACTCAGTATCAGCTTTCACAGAGCTCTTAAACCATCAATCTACAATAATAGATGTAATCACTGAATTAGAAGGGAAATTTTTTTAACTAATTCCTGTCTATTAAAAATTGAAATCCTTTCTTGATGAAAGCTAACGAATATAAGACTTTATATTGTTGCACAAAACCTATTTCTCTGTCGAGCGAATCAAACAATTGCTTTCATATGGCCTATGGTCAAATATTTTCTTTTTGTTTGTTTGTTTGCTTGATTAGGATTTTTAACGTGCTTTAACAATTTTTCAGTCATATCGCTACGATGTCTGCAGTGAGGCAGTTTATAGTGATGTCTAGCACTGAGACATCATGCCGCAGACATGTAGCATGATGTCTCACCCAGTCACATTATCCTGACACCAGGCCGACCAGTCCTAACACTAACCTCTTTATGCTGAGCGTCAAGCGAGGCAGCTGTTAGTACCATTTTTGTAAGTCTTTGGTATGACTCGGCCGGGGATCGAACCGACGACCTCCCGCTTCCGGGGCGGACACTCTAACTACTAGGCCACCGGAGCGGTCAAATATTTTCTACTATTTTCTAGTACCTCAACACATCATTCATAGTCAATTGTAAGACTCATAAACGACAAATATTTTAAATAATTAACTTCTAGTCACAGAATGACCGCATATCATGAAATTCAAATACTTATATCACTGATTAGTAACCATTTCTGAGCCAAATATTAGTACATCAAGCCATGCAATACAAAATGCTACCAAATCACCTAATACACAGACTTATCTAGACTATCTCAGATTACTAAACACGGTCATATAATATATCCAAGTAATCCCCTGTGTCAAAAAATAAGGATTGTCCAGCTTTAGGAGAACAATCCGTGATGTCTTAAAGTCTAGTTATTGTTGTACACAATGACGTCTGCGTGTAAAATGAACCTGTCTACTTATTCGGGTCGAGAAATATATTCCCAACAAAGACTCCCCTTAATCAACAAGTAAGAATAATCTATAAAGAGAGACGTCAATACAAATAACATAAACACTAGGATTGTATACAGCGTTATCTATTGATGAATATACATTTTTAAAAAACGACCAAAAAACCAGACATGAATTGATATATAGATATATTTCCAACCTGACATAAATGTCATTTCAAAACATACATTGTTTGACCATAGGACAGTTAGGATTCTCTGGTCATAAACTGAGTAACAGAAAGAAGCAAAACCAACAGTTTTGTCAAAAGTAACAAAAAATGTATTTATCAAAGTTATACCATGAAAATGTTCCAAGAACATATATTATTACGAAGGGATCCGAAAGAAGCCTAATAATTTACATTCAAGCACAAAATAATCTAATGTTCTGAATGAATTTAAGAATCTAGAATAAACATATAACAAAGGCGTTGTCAATATTTCTTTTGCATATTTTACATTAGCCCCAGAGTAATGTCTTAGTCTCCTCTCAAAACATCTGACCACATCATTAAAAACATCTGACCATTAAAAACATCTGACCACATCATTAAAACATCTGACCACATCATTAAAAACATATGCGAATAATTTCAACATACGATCTTAGAATCCTAAACTGGAACTAATTCCAAAAATGGATGAATATGATTGATCGGTTCTCTCCTTATATAAACCTTCAATAATGTACTACTGTTGTATGTTGCAGTATATCCCTTATAACAGAAATTATAACTCAATCTAATATTTCAAAATACCTATTCACGTGACCTAACCCATTAAAAAGAAAATAACTTAATTCTTCTAAGAACCCACCAGCCAATGAGAATAATTTACCCCAAACTTGTATAAAGGTTCAATGTATAGGATGAATTTAATTTGTCAGCTTAATGTCTATCTAAATGGAATCTATGCTCACGAATTTCGAATTAAATTCGTATTATTTTGTATGTATTATTTTGTTTATTGATGATCACTACCTTTGGCAGTCATGAATACGCAATGAAGGTAAAGTTAGGAACATATAGATTTATACAACACCAAACAGTATGCTGTTTAATGTTTACTACATAACCTTATATATTCTTTGAAGATGCTAAGCAAAAGAGGAGTGATAACTTGATGCTTCAAATACTGGAACATTAAGCCGAATCAGATGAATTAAGCTCCACGATCTTTCATGCTAAGAACTCATATAATATCAGCTTGCCAAACATGTATATGATGAACGTCTCAGTTAACATGAAAATTCTAATTATCATCAGCCATCTGCGAGATTAAAATCAAATACAAAATAATTTTTATGGAGGTTGTAATACAGCAGGCATCCATGTCTGATCGAATGATCATGGAGCGCCACTGAAGGGTAGATCTTATTCTCTAAAATACCTATTGAATTTGAGCTGAAAAATCAGTTGAATGTAACAATCATTGATACCTATAAATCATTTAGTTTCTAACCATATCAATAATGCCATAAACCATATCAATAATGCCATAAACCATATCAATAATGCCATAAACCATATCAATAATGCCATAAACCATATCAATAATGCCATAAACCATATCAATAATGCCATAAACGTTCATAAAATTAACTCCGAGAAACCTAGCAATGCAAAGAAATGACTTCATATTGCTTATACATAACTACATACAAACAAAACATATATCATTGGTTCTACATAAAATGAATGGAAAAGTGAAAGTGCATTCATAAAATTCCACTGTGCTATAATATTGCTATCCAAATGTATATGCTTCACCTTGCAACTTGAACTGAATCTGAATTGCTTATATTATCAAGCTTTTAAAGTCAGTGTTTCGATAGAACAAATACGGATCAGGGTACAGAAATGATGTAGTCTCTCATTCAGCGTTACTGGAAACTATTATTTTATATTCATATGTATTGACGTATGCTTAAGGACATTTAATCTTCCAGGATGACAAAACAGACAAAACATTTGAAACATGAATTTAGTCTATTTTCTGACAAACACGGCTAAAATAAGTTTGTTTTTTTTTACATAACCGCACCTGTAACATTCCAAACGATCATTATAAGGACCGTGTTGTTGAAACAGTCTAACCTGTTGAAAATCACTTTCTTCAGACTGAAACCGCATAAGCTGTATATTATTTTGGCTGTGCTAATTCTTTCACACCCAAAATATATCATATGTTTTATCAAACCATGTCTTGCTCACCTCAAACGAATTGTATTGACTACAAAAACGTATAAATGTGTGTGTGTGTGAGAGAGAGAGAGAGAGAGAGAGAGAGAGAGAGAGAGAGAGAGAGAGAGAGAGAGAGAGAGAGAGAGAGAGAGAGAGAGATTTGGATTTTTAACGTAGCTTTAACATTTGTCGGACTTATCGCTAAGCTAAGTTGATAGTGCGGTCTAACACTGGGGCATCATGCCGCAGACATGGAAAATGATATCCGACCGAGTCACATTATCATGACAACAAGCCAACTAGTCCTAACACTCTTCTTAATGCCGATGGCCTAGCAAGGCAGCTGTTACTAGAATTTTTATATGTCTCTGTTATGATTCGGCCCGCTTTGAACCCGCGACCTTCCGCATACGAGGCGGAAGCTTTCATCAATAAGCCACCAGAGCGGTTCAACATTTTTGTTCCAATATCTCGCAGAGGACAACATTATCATAGAAAGATCTTTAGACAAAACTACCAGCCGCGTTGTGCATAGGTAACGTTTAGGAATTGAAAGAGAAATATATATGGTTCCAAATTCTCCACAGATTTTAACAATATTAATATTGGAGAATTAGAACGCTAAAAGGTGAATATCGTATACCATTATGACTTGAAAATGGAGTATATTGAAACGCCAATATATATTAATGGTAAGCAAAACTCGACAATTTGCTAAATTGTGCATTAACTATGACGTATATTTACACGAAACACGATGAATTATACGTTCTTATTAAATGATGATGTGTAAAACAAATGTCAATACGTATGGTTTCACAATACACTATGACTACACAATCAACAATGACTATACAGTAAACAATAATTACACAGTATACAAAATACGTTCTTACTAAATGATGTGTAAAACAAATGTCAGTACGTATGTTTTCACAATACACTATGACTACACAATCAACAATGACTATACAGTAAACAATAATTACACAGTATACAAAATTTACACAAGAAACAATACTTATGCAATAACCAATAACTACACAATAAACGATGACTACATACTCATCGATGACTACACAATCAACGATGACTTTACCAAAAAGAGTAACTACACAGTAAACGATGACCAAACAAAAAACTATGTCATAAAAGAACGACAATTTTTAAATATTTACAGAACGGAAATATTGGAACACATCTATATTGTGTTGAATCGTTTGGTTTCTCAGAGGTGATATGAATATCCCATGAACTTAATACTAAAACTACAAAGGATAATGAGTATTTCTTTACAAGGTTACATAAAGGTGTGATCAAAACAAGAGCTGTGTTGAAGAAGGTGTTAGTTTGAGCATCAAATAGGTTATCAAATGTTTTTAGAAAGATGAATATTAACAGATTCTGTTTAATGGTGATAACATGAAAGCCAGTATTATCAGTCCTGATGGCAAGATGTCTAAACTTACGAGGAAGAAAGCGACGAAGAAAGCATACATTATGCATTTAGTTTTGTAAAATATAAAATTTTCACTGCAAGATAAAAAAAAAATAAAGACGCCTATTTAAAACAAACCTGAAAGTCCCGTTCTCAATACGAATATAAATGAAGTGTGGGAACAAATTAAACATAATATTAAAATTATACATAGGATATGCTGAATTGAAAGAATGGATAACTAATCATTCTAGCTACCCTTTGCACAAATAAATGATAAATATTCATCCCTACACAAGAGTCTCTATTAATTACACGAATCAAAGATATTATAAAAGACACTTCAATAATGAGAATTAGATCCCATAAAAACAACTATACAACGATGATTACAAACGTATTTTGATAGCATATGTTTCCATTATTTCTCGAAATCTCGTGGGTTAATACTTTATTAGAAAAGGGAGATGACTTACACAATGCTTGTAAAGAATTGAGAAAATAGAAACCTACAAATACACTTTAGTAAGTCAGTACTGTTGGGCAATGTGACAATTAATGATTTTCTCCCCATGGAACACATTGACTATTTTACGACACACACGCGAAAATAATCAACAACATCACCAATGGCCATATTTAACAAAACAGTATAGACTAGAATGTGCAACCGTTATACTAAAAATGAACCCTGAAATTATATGACGTCCATCCAAAGCTAATTGATGGTTACAACAATGTACGTGATACTAAAAAAGCAATGAATAGGAATGAAACAAGGAAAACAACATATAAAGCGTTTGTCATCAGTGTATACCATTTACTTTACAACTAACACATTCGGAATGCATAATTTCAAAACAAGAAAGGTGTTTTAAAAAGGCCTAAAGTTCTAATTTTAATCAGACATATTTGAATCAGGCAAAAGTTCTTACGATAACGAACTTGAAAATGTCAAGGAAAAGGATATGAAGAACCTGAGTTACTACGAAGACTCACCTTTATATGACAATCTATATGGCATGAATAAATGTGAAATGATCTGGAAAACAAAAAGAATCAACATAGGTGAATATTGTTCAAACAAGTGAAATGTTGTAACTGTGAAGAAGGAATGCATGTCTTTCTTAGGACATATATAATGGGCCTTAGATTTAAAATTCAAACAAGCACTCAAAAAGTTCATAAATTTTATAGCATGTTTAGATCCGACATTGCACAGTATAAACGAAAACAGGGCTATGCATTTTAGGACAGCATAATTTGAACCCGGATGTAACAATTATAAAAATAGCTAATACATACCTAACAAATACTAGTCTGAAATTAAGCTGGGGATTGTGTATTATTTTGGTTACCGAATGATTATGGTAATCAAAATTGGTAATGTAATTGGATATACCAACATGTTCAAGTAGACTAAATGCCTCATCCAAACAAGGCCTTAATCCTACTATCCGTGTTGGTCAGAGGCGTAGCGAGGGGGGTGGGGGACATATGTCCCCGTGCGCCAAGGTACAGGGGCGCCAAAATGAGGCTTGCAACGTTACATTATAATAAGAAAACAAGGGTAATAAATCTGTCACAAGATCGCTGGGGCGCCGATTTCATAGTTTGTCCCCGGGCGCAAAATCTCATCGCTACGCCTCTGGTGTTGGTTGTACTCCAAATGATTCTGTTTGGGAACTTCAAATACTTACAAGTGCGGCACTACCTTGATGGTGACACTCCTAATTATTACATCTGTGGCGCTACCTTGATGGTGACACTCCTAATTATTACATCTGTGGCGCTACCATGTTGGTGACACTCCTAATTATTACATCTGTGGCGCTACCTTGATGGTGACACTCCTAATTATTACATCTGTGGCGCTACCATGTTGGTGCCACTCCTAATTATTACATCTATGGCGCTACCTTAATGGTGACACTCCTAATTATTACATCTGTGGCGCTACCTTGATGGTGACACTCCTATTTATTACATCTGTGGCGCTACCTTGATGATTACACTCCTAATTATTACATCTGTGGCGCTACCTTGATGGTTACACTCCTAATCATTACATCTGTGGCGCTACCTTGATGGTGACACTCCTATTTATTACATCTGTGGCGCTACCTTGATGGTTACACTCCTAATTATTACATCTGTGGCGCTACCTTAATGGTGACACTCCTAATTATTACATCTGTGGCGCTACCTTGATGGTTACACTCCTAATTATTACATCTGTGGCGCTACCTTGATGGTGACACTCCTAATTATTACATCTGTGGCACTACCTTGATGGTGACACTCCTAATTATTACATCTGTGGCACTACCTTGTTTGTATACTCCTATTAATTACAAGTTTCGCAATACTTTGTTGGTATACTCCAAATCCATACAAGTGTGGCAATACCTTGCTGGTGATACTCCAAAGGATTACAAGTGTGGCAGTATGTTGTATTTTGGTACTCAAAATGCTTACAAGACTGACAGTACATTTTTGGTGATACCCCCAAATGATTACAAGTGTGGCAGTACGTTGGCTTTTATTTGGTACTCAAAAAGCTTACAAGACTGACAATCCATTGTTGGTGATACTCCAAACGCTTTTAAGTGTGTCAGTACGTTGTTATTACTATTTCAAATGTAAAACGTGTGGAAAAAGTACGTTTGTGGTGATACTCCAACTGATGACTTGAAAAGCAAAAAGATTGGTGGCACTCCAGTGCTTATAAATGTGGACGTCAGTTGCAGTTTCTACTGGAAATGCATACGAGTGTGAAAGCAGGTTGTTGGTTATACTCTGAATGATTACAACTATAGCCGTTCGTTGTATTTTGTACTCCAAATGCTTACAGGTGTGGCGGTATGTTTTTGTTGTACTCCCAATGTTCAGCAGTGTAGTACTACCTTGTTGGTGTACTCCAAATGCTCACAAGAAGTTTAAAACTACATATGCTTAAAAGTTTGACATGGATGTTGGTGATGTACTCCAGATGCTTACAAATAAGACACTACCTTGTTGGTGTACTCAAAATGCTTATAAGTGTGCCGATAGTTTGTTGGTGGTACTCCAACCTCTTACAAGTATGACAGTACTACAAATATGCTATAAAGTTTGGCAGTATGACAAAGAATTACTTTGTGAATCGTCAAGATAATTTGCTTACACCTTTTAAACAAAGCAATAGCAAATAACATACCAACTAACGTCAGGATAAATGAAGGTTAAAACTCAAAAGCCAGAAATCGCACGACCACAACCATCGGGTTGAACTATTGCAGCTCTTCTGCTAGCAGAAACAAAATATAACCAATTTTACCAATATATATGATTGTTTTTTGTCAAGTATAAATTCTTTTTTTATTTTTCATTACAATCTATAGTGTAATGTAAGTGTATTCAATAGAGGGGATGTTTTTTGCTTCTTTTATAAAATCGGTTGGTCTAAAGTATTCTTTGGTAAACAAGTATTGTTGACCTTTATTCAAGGTTAGTGGCTAACATGTAAACAGGTTTTAGTTAAATTTTTAAAAAATAGGTTGTTGTTACGGTCAAGATGGGACTAGGAAATTATGAAGAAAACAACTTTGTATTCTTCAAGTAAAAGTCATTTGTTCTCGTCAGGGAGATGTTACGAATGCGTGATATAAACGATCATGTGAGCCCCGCCCCCCCCCCCCCCCCCCCCCCCATCTTGGTGATTTCGCAATTTGGGTATTTTGTCAAAACTGCATATTAAAATACGATATAATCAATATTTTAGTGAAATACATTAGTGTGTTGGGCTCTTACATGCGAAGTTAGGTCATTTTCTTTTGTTGATAGCAGTTATTGAATCCATATTAACAATTCTTCAGACTAGGTGGATTATAACGGATTCATTTTTGGACAAAAAACAGTTTATCGGTTTGGCAGAGGCGTAGCGATAATATTTTGCGCCCGGGGACGAACTATAAAATTGACGCCCCAGTGATCTTGTGACCGATTTATTACCCTTGTTTACTTATTATAATGTAACGTTGTAAGCCTCATTTTGGCGCCCCTGTTCCTTGGCGCCCGGGGACATATGTCCCCCTGCCTCCCCCCCCCCCCCCCCTAGCTACGCCTCTGCGGTTTGGTACATAATGTGTTTCAACAAGAAACTGTAGATAAGCACAAAACAGACTTCCACATATGTCATTATCTCCCGTCTTGGATTTGTCAACAGGACTCGAACTTAAGTTTATTAGAACATTTCATAACTTGGACTTTTGTTATATAATTCGTGGATTATTCTTTGATTTTTTTTATTTCCTTTTTTTTATTTGATTCTTAAACCTTAAATCTTTTTTTTTAAAATTAAAAAATTTACAATCTTCTTCCAGGGAAATAAATTATTTGCTAAATTAAACAAAGGTTGTTTGTTTTCACTCTTTCTTTGTTATTGTTTATAAGCAAATAAAACATGTAACAGTGTACAAATGCATCAAATACAGTTCAATATTTATCATTTGTTATTAATTTTCCACGATTTGAATTAGTTTTAAGGTACTCTATTATACGGACTATTTAAGCTTAATTGACATGTTGTGGCATTTTTATAGAAAAGAATTTAGTATCTGATAGAAATATTTTTATTTTTTTTTTTGGGGGGGGGGGGGGTTGTTTGGGGTGTTAGGGAGGGTAAGGGTTGTTTTGCTCTTTTTGTTTATATTTTTTAATTTATTTATTTATTTAGTTATTTGTTTATTATTATTATTATTATTACTTGTATTATTATTATTATTATTATTATTATTATTATTATTATTATTATTGCTATTGTTGTTGTTGTTGCTACTGCTGTTGCTGATGTTGCTTTCATATTTGGATGTTGAAAAGGTATGGTGCGATAAAGTCGTATTGAGAGATAACATAAAAGAGAATAGACTCATTAATCTTATCTATTGTAAGACAATTGATATGCGTATATGCTTTAAAAAAAAAGACACGAGATTACATATTACCATGATAATGAAATCAGTGGCACAATTATTTCAAACTAATGGCCTAAAAATATTCTTACAATCTTAAAATACAAAATAAGCATTGTTTTCACATTGACATAAGCCAGGATAAATCTCAAATAATGGATAGAAGAAATAAAAACAGAAACAGAATTTACCGATAACATGGTTGGATTTAATCTGGTTTGAAAGATTTCTATTTTTGAAGTAATTCTGACAGATTAAACTTCAGAAATGGGAGGATTTCTTGCAAAGATAAGATGTAACATCAGTTTTATACACTTGAGAAAATCTTTAAAGCCATTCAATAACCGAAAACAGACTAATGTAGTGATTTGGTGCACCTTACCGCTACCGATTCTTGAAGACAATTGTGAGGATTTTGTCAGTTTGGTTTCTTCCTACATACAATTAGCATGTCACTTCGAGTGCTTCAGTTACAAACTTAAACTTACCTGCATCTTAAACTCCAGGGAAACAATAAAAAAGTCCATGCCTCCAAGGGTGACTGACAGGGGGAAAAAAAGCAAATCCATGCCTCCAAGGGAGACAGACAGGGAAAAGCAATCTCTACATAAGTCTTTTGGCACCGATCTGATATCAAGGTCCAGTTTTAACTCAGTATCTCAGCCTCCGAAAAATAAACATTTCTCAAATTGCTACTTAAGTTTCATGAAAATACCTACTCACAAATCACATATACTAAAACGCATGAGTCCAGACACTAGTAACAACTCACTAGACAAACTGCAATTTAACATTCTACCAGACATTGCCTAAAATGGAATTAACTCAAACATAACATCTATAATTTCCCTTTCCCTACTGGGTTCTGACTATGATCTCGACCGGACACATAGGTGGCTAAATCCGAACACTTGCTTTCTACATTTCATTTATTATTTTAGAGGGAGTACGACCTCGTTACAATGTGTGTGGATCTCTCTCTCTCTCTCTCTCTCTCTCTCTCTCTCTCTCTCTCTCTCTCTCTCTCTCTCTCTCTCTCTCTCTCTCTCTCTCTCTCTCTATATATATATATATATATATATATATATATATATATATATATATATATTGTTACGTGTATTTGATGTTTGTTTGTCAGATTCAAATTGACATTTTAAGTTTTAAGATTCATTCATTGGGAGATATTTTGTTTAGAAAGTGGGATGACATGTACTCTTAAGAATAAACACCAGGTGTTGACCTCATTTCTGACCTGGCTTCACAGTTGTAAATAAGCTTTTAAAATGATTGGTTGATTCCAAGGACATTATGGAGCTTTGTTATAAACATTTTTCTATTTTTAGTTGGGTCATAGATTTTCTGAACGTAAATTTGTTCTAAAAGATTCTAGAAAATCACGTGACCTCTTTCTTGTTTACGTAAAAACAGGTATATAAATTATGTTCTGGAGCGAAATGTTTAGTAGAACTTGGGCTGTTAGAATATTAAGTTGTGTCGTTTTGAGTTATTTGAAATTACCTTGTATTGGAATTTATTTCAATTCGTTTGGATCAAGAAGATTGATTTTGTTATTTATCTGCAAAATAATTGTGCTCATTGAATTATATTACCAAGAACTGACTTCATCACGTGACATCGTCTTCCACCTTGGATACTTCACTAAGATTCGAATTTGGAATTATTTGGACATTTTATTACTATGACTTTTGCACTATCTCTAGTGGATAATATTTTGAATTATTATTTGGATTCATTTTGGAATTGATTCTTAAAACCGTAAGTTTATTTTTCTTTTCTGGAAAATATTTGTACTGAATAAATTGTTTATTAAGTTTTTACAAGCTTGTTATTTTCACTCTTTCGATGTTACTGTTTATTCCAGCCTAAGCTCGTAACAATATATATATATATGCTAAAACACAGTTGCCGCCACTTCTACGTGTGTTACCGATAATCATCCAAGGCTAGCATTTATTTTCATATTTCAAAGTAATATTTGAAAAGACCCCGGGGCCAATATCTGATTCTATTCCACAATTATCATTCCGGATGTACGTAATAAATTTCTAAAAAAAATCAAAATGTATATGAGGTCTCAGATCCGTGCAGAATACATTAATCGTTAAACCTTTCAGAACCTTTTTATTTATCAATGATAGCACCTTCAAAATAATTTACTCAACCACCAATCAGTGTAAGATACTCACGCAGGTCTCTTTCAATGTCAGATAATACGCAGCCTCAAATAAATGATGCAATACTTCGTTTCCTACCGAATAAGTTTTCCAAGTAGGTAGGACATGTCAAAACAGCTTACATACACAAGGAATATAACCCGTACCATTCCAACAATTCACTCTTAGGTTGTTTCCCTTTCCCATATATTTGACTGCATAAGCTGGTGCCATAATGTCTGTTCATTTTGACCTATATTTATTTACCTGTCAGGGTTACTGGGAAAAAAATATGCTAACGTATTTTAAAATTTTGGAGAAATCTGAAACAAGTATAGAGCATAACATTCACATACAAAACAAGCAATTTTATCCAACAATATACTTGATCTTTTACATATTTTGAAGTACAATCATGCCACATCACGTGGAAAAGCAAATGCAGCCTGAACTGGATGATGTCTTTTATGTTGTCTTCTTTTTCATGACGTCACAACTGTCCTCCGAGGAGTTCAGCGTTCCAAGTTAGACAATTGAGGACACTTTTAAGGATTGTAATATAAAACAAAATGTGCCTGGACCAAAATACAAAATGAGTGCTGGACGTAAGAGAAATACATGTTTGGGTCACTTAAATGACGTATATGCCACAGCAATGTTTCCCATTGACAGCCGATACAACTGGACGGGGGCGGGGTATATTTCTTCTATACAGAAAAAAATCAAAGATCGCCACTTTTCAATTGAAAGCAGCAGATGAAAGAAACAGAGATAATCAATAAAAAAAAAATGTTAAAGAAACAAATAGACAAAGGAAGGAAAACATCTTGTATGAATAAGGCGAATAATTTATTTGGGTGACGTAATAAAGAGGATAGTCATCATTAAGATTTAAAGGTTAGTAGAAAATAAATGTGTGTCTATGTATGTGTGTGCAGGAAAACAAATTAAAAGTGTTGTCCTGCCCAGGATCCCTTATTGACACGCACCCCCCCCCCCCCCACGCCATTGATGGCCCTAAAAAAATATGTATATATATGTTAAGACTAGTCGGTCGACCTGGTGTCAGAAATGTTGGTACACGTCTTCGATATGATGCCAAATTGCTAGGCATCATTATAAACTGCCACGCTGCATATATCGTAGCGATATGGCTGAAACATTGTTAAAGCTGCACTAAAAATACAAATCACACACACACACACACACACACACACACACACACGCCAGCGCCGTTTTTTTAACAGCAAGCAATGCAAGATCTTTAGGCAAGTTTACCTATTTTGGTACCGGTAGTACATGAGCAAGAGGTCTTGTTCAAATCAGGCAGAAAATCGTAAGATATATGAAATTATTTATACTCTGTATTAAAATATTAGACTTTGCTGAAGCACTACATTTTCACGCTACAAAACTTCTGTCTTTGCTAACATGCATCGGGGATTTCATTACCGTATGTATGTATGTATGTATGTATGTATGTATGTATGTATGTATGTATGTATGTATGTATGTATGTATGTAGGTAGGTAGGTAGGTAGGTAGGTAGGTAGGTAGGTAGGTAGGTAGGTGTGTGTGTGTGTGTGTGTGTGTGTGTGTGTGTGTGTGTGTGTGTGTGTGTGTGTATGTGTGTGTGTGTGTCCTAAATGTTTTGCACGCGTGTGTGTGTGTATGTATGTATGTATGTATGTGTGTGTGTGTGTGTGTGTGTGTGTGTGTGTGTGTGTGTGTGTGTGTGTGACTGACTGGGTGGTAAAGAAGGGAAACCGGTTATATTCCTCTGCAATAAGCTAATCAGATCTTCGTGGTGAAAGAAAGACAAAATGCCGTGAGAAGATTGAGACCTGCAAATTGTCTGAGTGCAGCGAAGCTCTGATTTATATTCGCATAACACTTTACTTGTATTTTTTTCCAAAACAAATACATTTATTATTCCTTTTTTTCCCTATGAATTTTTATTCCTGAGATCCTTTGATAAAAATCATAAAACCGTCTTGTTTTTGAAAACCACTTCAAAATATCCTTCGAGACAGTAAACACATATCTTTGCCAAGCACCGGTAATGAAGTATGTCTTTGGACTGTTATCCGAGATAACGATTAAATGCTTGGGCCTGGAAAAATTACTATAATACCTGGAACACATGATGAAATTGAGAGTCGTTACGGAAACTAGACTTTGTAAAACACGTTAGCTTTGCATCTGCGTCGATGAAGAAATAAACATTGGAAAGGTGAGTAGTGTGAACTTAATTCGGTTGTGTTCATCAACCATTCATTCTAAAGTGATAAAAGTGTACTTTAAACCATAAAGCTCGTGTTCTTTTGTCTAAATTAAGTTCATTCAACAATTTTCAATCACGCGCAGTTGGTGATGGTGTCATTATAACTTAATTTATTTGATAATTTCATAATAGTGAAATCAAAGAAGCGTTTTTTAAATTATTTGTATTATTATTGACGAATCGAGGAATCACTAATCTAAAGCTTCTCATTAAAATACTGCAGTTTAATTTGAATAAATTCATCATCCCAATGAAACTACTTTTGAGTACCAAAAGGGATAATGTTTTAATTATTTTTTATTATTCAGTACGATAATAGAAATGAATATTCTCCATTTATTGTGGAAAAAAAATAAAAAGTTAATTAGTGCGATGACGTACTTATCTACGTTTCTACCCATGTACTTTTATTTACTTTGAGGAAAAAGTAATTTGTCTCGTGCAACCTACATTTAAGCAGCCGGCATTTCAGGAGCTTACGTTTCAGTAGCGAACATTTCAACAGACTACATTTCAGCAAGACCGAAGATGTGGCTGGCAGCATTGCATATTCCAACTGTTGTATTTTTGGCCGTGCTTGGTCTTACAAGTAAGTATCCACATTCAAAAGCTTTGAGGTGCGGGATGGGATCCCGCCCAATTCAGCCTGGTCGACAGCCATGACTCATCGGACAATGCACTTCACCTTCCTCGGCACTACACTATCTATTATGCTTGATTTGCTATTAAATAATAATTAGTCATTCAGTCCACATAGATCGATCTATAATTTTTAATTTTTGTTCAGCCTGTTCATGCGTATGTGATGAGTCGTCACGAGTATTTTTTATAATTATAGCGAGATGGCGTGGAAATTGCTACATAATTCCATATACATTATGGAATATTTAACATATAGACTGTAATTTTTTAAGAAACCATTGCTATTTAAAACAATGCACTTTATAAGATACAAAGAGTCCTAAAACTGAATTGATGTCATTTTTTTACAGACGCAGCAACGATACCACTTTTCACGGATACTGTCAACTATACAGCAGGTACGTGATACAATACCTTTTCTCCTAATCAAACTATTTTATCTCGACCAACAATTCCAAAGAAATCTCCTTGTGCGTTTGTATTCCTAACGCTTTAGCCGTTTTATACATTCGTGTAAAATATACAGTATGTTACTCTTTGAACAAGAGACAAGGTAGACACTTTACACATGTTACATTATTCAAAAACGTTTTATTAGTGACACCGATAATGTGACTGCTACCTACAGGCGATAGGTGGTGATAGGTCGCGTACGTTGAACTGTAATTTGTTTGTTTTTGTTTTTTATGGTTTAACGCCATTTTTAAGCACAATATAGGCTATACATGGCGGCCAGTAATAATGGTGGAGGAAGAACCCGGAAAACCCCAGGAAAGAACCACCGACCCACGAGAAGCTACTGGCAAGCTTTCTCACATAACTACATTAGCCGAATCTTAGACTCGGACCCACGCAGACAGAATTGAGATGGCAGTGATCCGGAACGGACAGCGCTTTAGACCACTCGGCCACTCTGGGCCCCGAACTGTAATTTAATGTTATAACTTTTAATATGTTTCACAAGGTCGTATATAAGATTGTTAAGAAAGATTTGCTTTTGTTTGTAGAAATACTTGCTGATAAAGTCAAGAAAATGTTTAGGCGCCTTATACAATGAACGTCATGATAAAGGTATTAAAATCGTTGAGGTTTTCAAAACGTTTGAAAATGATAGTCTTTAAAAGGGTATGAAAATTAGAGCCTTTAAAAGGTATTAAAATTAGAGTCTTTAAAAGGTATGAAATTTATAGTCTTTAAAAGGTATGAAAATTATAGTCTTTACAGGGTATGACAATTAGTCTTTAAAAAGTATAAAAATCGTACAGTCTTTAAAAAGGTATGAAAATAGTAGTCTTTAAAAAGGTATGAAAATAGTAGTTTTTAAAAAGGTTTAAAAAAATCACACAGGCTTAAAAAAATTTATGAAAAATATAGTCTTTAAAAAGGTATGACATTCATACAATTTTTAAAAGATATGAAAACATGGTCATTTAAAAGGCATAAAAGTCATACAGGCTTTATATAGTTATGAAAATCATGCAGTCTTTAAAAGGTATGAAAATCATAGTCTTTAAAAGGTATGAAAACCGAGGTCCTTGTATAGGTGTGACAATGATACAGTTCTGAAAAGAATGTGGTATGACAATTAATAAACGGCGATTGAAGTGTTGAACCAGACTTTCGAAGATATTGTTTCTAAGCTTTAAGCTTGCAGAGTTTCTATTGAAATCTGAGTATCATTGAATAATTATGAAAGCATATATATCCTTAAGTTGTCTCTTGCTTTTTCTTCCTTTTTGTGCTACAGGATGCAAAGCAAATGGAGGTATGATTGCCATTGCCATTGACTCCTCTGGCAGCATCTGTGGAGAATCATTCGCCGCGATCAAACATTTCACCGAATATGTTGTCACCAATATCCTCTCTTCTGCAACAGCTGTCAATATTTCAGTCATTAACTATAGCAATGAAGCTGATTTGTTTGAAACCTTTAGTAAGGACTCAACTCCATCTTATGTTTCTC
The DNA here is from genome assembly GCA_029339505.1 of Unio delphinus. NCBI lineage: Eukaryota > Metazoa > Mollusca > Bivalvia > Unionida > Unionidae > Unio > Unio delphinus. Next base: position 7,004,389 of record JAQISU010000014.1, read on the forward strand.
ACATGCTATCAAAACTGAGCCACAAAGGTCAGGGAACCAACACACACAAGGCTCTGGAACTCATGAAGAAAAACATCTTTCATAATTCTAGTTCTAGCAACACGCCTCAGATTGCAGTCATTGTAACCGATGGCTCCTCGCACAATCCGCAACTGACCCGTGAATATGCAGAAACACTTAAGGCCATGGGAGTTGAAATCTACGCGATAGGTGTAGGTAATGACGTCAACGTGGAGGAACTGGAGGTCATCAGCAGTCATCCTAATTCTGAACACGTGTACTTGATTAATGATTTAAACAACGTCCCGCTGTCGATGGAAGCATTGGCATCCCTGACCAACTTGATCTGCACAGGTAACTGAACATTTGAACTTATGAAAGCAACAACAGTCAATTGTATCCATGTGACGACATATTTATTCATATAAAGTATCTTTTTTGTAGATAAAATCAATGAAGAAGTCACCCTTATGTTCGGTAAGAAATTATGATATTTTTACAGGCCACTTCATCCATTCTGGTTCTGTGAGCACATTCTTTATCATAATTATCGTCGTCACCATTTTCTTTATTATCACTATCGTCGTCGTCATCACTACCACTTACATCATCATCATCATCACCATCATCATCATCATCATCATCATCATCCTCATCATTTTCATCATCATCACTTTTCACAGTTCGAGTTCCTGTTGATTTAATGCTTGATTGGCATCCTCTTCTTTCTATTTATTCCATATTAAAAATTACTTTTGTGAAAATTGCTTCATTCTTGTCCTATGATCTTTTGACCTGACGGGTTCTAAAATTATTGCATTCTTTTGTAATTTAAGGTGCACCGCTCATAGGAACAAGTGATGTCTTCAAAACAAGCTCAGTCTTAGTCAGCTCAAACAGTGGTCCAGCTACTGATATCGAACAGCTAACTCATACGGTTACCGTAACTTCAGAATATGGCAGCAGCCATTCAGCTTCATTTGGAACCAGTTTTCCTGAACTCATCTATCACTCAACCTCATATTCATATTTCCTGTCCTCTATGCAACAAACCGATTCAATTACGCAAAAAGTGTCAGTGGTTCAGCCTAGTTCGGTCAGGTTTACGAACGAACCACATATAGAGTCTTCTGTCGTGTCTTTAAATCTATCGCAATTTTCTCAGACTTTGACCATCGAGCATCAATCGTCATATATTGAGGTCATGCCCACTTTTCATTATTCCTCATCTGCACTAGTATACCCTTCCCATTCAGAATCGAGATCTATCGAAGTGATACAGTCTCCAAGGTCACGACCAGAGCCAAGCGAGATATCCACAGAAATTTGGTCTTCTTCTTCAAAACTGATAATGCCATCTGACGTTAGTGTCGACAACTCTATACCGTACCTATTCTACACAACTCTCTCACCTACACACGCTTTCTATTCATCTCAGGATTGGCACGCAAGCTCACACTCCAAAGCCTCTCTAGTGCAAACGGACGAGATGTCGTATCAGCCATCTCCGTCCTACACAAAAGATCAATTATACCAGAGTTCCTATACGGACCGAATTTCTATTTCATCCATTTATTTATCATCTTCACAAAAGGTGGATCTGTCTGTTGCCTCAATATATACTACGGTACATACAACTGAACCACAGCCAATTTTTGTTTCACATAACCAAACTTTCTCGTATTCTATCAACACAATGCTACATTCTACGCCAGAATTTCCAACAACAAAGGAAATTATTTACACAAATATGACTGTACAAAACACGTCTGTAGTTCGAATTCAGCCCGCTATGACCACCTCAGCTTTGGAAAGTTCCATTCTTTCAACTTCTACTGCAGCAACTTCTGCAGCTTCAACAACTGAACAACCAAACACTACGGTGAGAACAACGAAGATAACGTCTCCAACCACCACTGCATGTTAGTATCTGACCCGCTTCTTTCATCTTTGCAAATAACTGTGCCTGCTTCTTTCATCTGCCAAAGTTCTTCTTTTAATGATACAAGTATTCTCAATACATGTAATACAACCGTGTATTCGCAGCAATACATTTTTCCTTCCTTCTATGAATATGTTAAACATATGTAATCTATTTAACTTTTTACGCACATGATGCTAAATAATCTAGGATTATTAACATGGGAATGAACATATTCTGTCCGTTTATATAATAGTTCTTATCATTTTTAATTTAAATAAAAAATATTTTAGTTTTAATATGCCCTAATGTGATCAACCTTTTCAGCATGCGTTGCCAAGATAGCCGATGTTGTGTTTGTCATTGATTCCTCAGGCAGTATCGGAGCCGAAAACTTCCTTAAATTGAAAGAGTTTATGAAAAATATCGTTCGCACTTTTGATATAGACAGCCGTTATACCCGCGTGGCCGTCATCAAATACAACGATCACCCAAACATAGAGTTCAAGCTGAATAACCACACTAACTTAAATGACCTTTTGGCGGCAATCGACGGAATCAGATACACCATTGGAGGGACAAACACTGCTGATGCCATACAACTCATGCGATCGGAAGGTTTCGACCGGGAGCGTCCTGCTGCTCCTAACATTGGAATTGTTATAACAGATGGTCTTTCCAAGTATCCCACTCTGACCAAAGCTCAAGCTCAGCTTGCTAGGAACGATGGAATAACGCTGTTTGCCATTGGCATCGGAAACGAGACAGAGCAGGAGGAGTTAATGAACATCGCAAGTGGAGATAGGGTATATCATGTAGAAGGATTCGATGCTTTGGAAACGATAAATTCGGCCGTGGCACATACGACATGTGGAGGTGAGGAATTTTCGGATTGTATGTGTGTTTCACTTGTATACATTTACACTGCTGAGTTAAATATATTTGAATTGTCTATTTATATACAGTTACATAATATCAGTTCAGTAGATTTACAAATCGCAGTTACACACATTACAATCCCAAGCTATACGAATTTATACTGCACAGTTATATACATTACAATCCCAAGCTATACGAATTGATACTACTCATTGATATACTTTACAATCCCCAGCTATACGAATTTATACTGCTCAGTTATATACATGCATAGTACCCATTTATATCTATTCACATTGAACAATTATTTACATCCACAATGCCCAGTTATGTACATCAGCAATGCACAGTTGTATAGATCTGCAGTGCCCAGTTATGTACATTTACATTGCCCAGTTATGGACATTTACATTGCCCCGTCGTATACCATCCACAGTGCCCAGTTATGTACATCAACAATGCCCATTGATATACATTAACACAATGCCCACTTATATACATCAATAATGTCCATTTATATACATTAACCATGCCCAGTTCTGTACATTTACATTACCAGGTATATACATCCACAATGTCCAGTTGTATGCATTGTGAGGTATGTACATCCACAAAGCCCAGTTATATACATTTACATTCCCAGGTATATACATCCACAATGCCCAGTTGTATGCATTGTGAGGTATGTACATCCACAAAGCCCAGTTATATACATTTACATTCCCAGGTATATACATCCACAATGCCCAGTTGTATGCATTGTGAGGTATGTACATTCACAATGCACAGTTATATACATTTACAATGCCAGGTATATACATCCACAATTCCCAGTTACGTACACTTACATTGCCAGGTATATACATCCACAATGCCCAATTACGTACATTTACATTGCCAGGTATATACATCCACAATGCCCAGTTGTATGCATTGTGAGGTATGTACATCCACAAAGCCCAGTTATATACATTTACATTCCCAGGTATATACATCCACAATGCCCAGTTGTATGCATTGTGAGGTATGTACATCCACAATGCACAGTTATATACATTTACAATGCCAGGTATATACATCCACAATTCCCAGTTACGTACACTTACATTGCCAGGTATATACATCCACAATGCCCAAATACGTACATTTACATTGCCAGGTATATACATCCACAATGCCCAGTTGTATGCATTGTGAGGTATGTACATCCACAATGCACAGTTATATACATTTACAATGCCAGGTATATACATCCACAATTGCCAGTTACGTACACTTACATTGCCAGGTATATACATCCACAATGCCCAGTTACGTACATTTACATTGCCAGGTATATACATCCACAATGCCCAGTTATACGCATTTACATTTCCAGTTATATACATCCACAATGCCTAGTTACGTACATTTACATTGCCAGGTATATACATCCACAATGCCTAGTTACGTACATTTACATTGCCAGGTATATACATCCACAATGCCCAGTTGTATGCATTGTGAGGTATGTACATCGACAATGCCCATTTATATACATTTACATTGCCAGGTATATACACCCACAATGCCCACTTATATGCATTTACATTGCCAGGTATATACATCCACAATGCCCAATTATATGCATTTACATTGCCAGGTATATACATCCACAATGCCCACTTATATGCATTTACATTGCCAGGTATATACATCCACAATGCCTAGTTAAGTACATTTACATTGCCAGGTATGTACACCCACAATGCCCACTTATATGCATTTACATTGCCAGGTATATACATCCACAATGCCTAGTTAAGTACATTTACATTGCCAGGTATGTACACCCACAATGCCCACTTATATGCATTTACATTGCCAGGTATATACATCCACAATGCCCACTTATATGCATTTACATTATCAGGTATGTACATCCACAATGCCCACTTATATGCATTTACATTGCCAGGTATATGCATCCACAATGCCCACTTATATGCATTTACATTGCCAGGTATGTACATCCACAATGCCCACTTATATGCATTTACATTGCCAGGTATATACATCCACAATGCCCACTTATATGCATTTACATTGCCAGGTATATACATCCACAATGCCCACTTATATGCATTTACATTGCCAGGTATATACATCCACAATGCCTAGTTAAGTACATTTACATTGCCAGGTATGTACACCCACAATGCCCACTTATATGCATTTACATTGCCAGGTATATACATCCACAATGCCCACTTATATGCATTTACATTGCCAGGTATATACATCCACAATGCCCACTTATATGCATTTACATTATCAGGTATGTACATCCACAATGCCCACTTATATGCATTTACATTGCCAGGTATATACATCCACAATGCCCACTTATATGCATTTACATTGCCAGGTATATACATCCACAATGCCCACTTATATGCATTTACATTGCCAGGTATATACATCCACAATGCCCACTTATATGCATTTGCATTGCCAGGTATGTACATCCACAATGCCCACTTATATGCATTTACATTGCCAGGTATATACATCCACAATGCCCACTTATATGCATTTACATTGCCAGGTATATACATCCACAAAGCCCACTTATATAAATTTACGTTGCTAAAGCTTGATTGTTCCAATGCAGAGGATACGATAAAATGTTCCGTAATTTCACATTCCAACACAGTTATCGAGCAATTTGATGAGAAATCAAAACCTACTAATCAGAGCAACAGTTCGACATAGCTTATTTTGGTTTTAAAACAGATAACGACACTCAAAATTAATTTCATTTGAAATCAGTACATTGATTTGTTGATAGTAATTTTTTTTCTATATAAAGAGAATAAAGAAATGCGAGATAGAAAATTGTATTAAATCAAATTTATGAATTTTATATAACAAACATAGTTTTCTGCTACATCACCAATGAAGAACGTTGCTGCCTTACCCGACAATGTTAACACCCTGGTATGATAACTAGTCGGCGGTCTCTTGAAGTTGAGAATATGCAAAAAATAGTTTATTCTGTGATAGTGGGATATAGTTTAGTCTTTGATCGTTTTGTTGTATTAGCGATCTAAAGCTAAGCACAAAATTATGGGCATGTGATGTATTACAATTTTAAATCAAGTAGAATAAGAATAATAGAGCAGAATAATGCCAATTAGTTTCCACAAGAATAAATTGTCACTTTGGATTTCGTATTAATGTATGATAGTCAAATCGTTTACATATATAATTGTTTTTCTTACCACATCAAAAAAGTATGGTAAAGTTGTTTTTTTATGTGCTCTATTAATTTCACTTTAAATCGCCTTTGCAGTGAATTTGAACGAATCATTCGTCACGAAATCTACGACCTCACCACGCACAACGCCCTCTGGTTGTGCAGACTACGATGACAATTGCGGATCCTACGGTCGTGATTCGTGCTACGACTACGAACCATTTGCCAGAGATCACTGTCCAAAATCGTGTGGATTTTGCAGAGGTATGCATTAAGTTCGAAATGGAACTCAAACCATGTGAAAATTACGTCTAAATGTTGTGCAGTATCCTTGTACATACATATATGTTTTGCGGTTGTATGCATGAAATAAAAAAATTACCATAAATTAACCATTAACTTGAATTTGGCATTTTGATTACAACCATTTTTAATGTTACAGATGCCAATGCAAATACAACGAAAGTTTGTGCGGATGAAATCAAAGACTGTGCGCAGTATGGAGTTGAGATGTGTTACAAAGAATCGCAGCATGACTGGGTGGAAACAAATTGTCAAAAATTCTGTGGCTTCTGTGGAGAGAAACATGCACCACTTCCCACTACTCCAGATACAACTATAGCAACCACGACAGGTTGGTGTTTAAGATCACTTGCAATGGAGCTTCACATGACCTCTTTAACTAATGATAATGAACGTCTGTAATTGGGGTCACTTTTCCGTTAGAAGTAATCTCTAACAACTATATGTATGTATGTATGTATGTATGTATGTATGTATGTATGTATGTATGTATGTATGTATGTATGTATGTATGTATGTATGCATGCATGCATGCATGCATGCATGCATGCATGGGTGTGGGTGTGGGTGTGGGTGTGGGTGTGTGAGAGAGAGAGAGAGATGTTATAATTGCAAAGTTTCGTTACGTTTCTACTTGAAGAGACAATACAATGACAAGTAATTAGACGGCATACACAGAAACACACACATGCGTACACGCAAAAAGCGTTACGAATGCAACAATTAATAGTTACATTTCGGAACAGAGTAGCAAAAATGTCGAAAATAATGAAAGATCGAAAGGTAATAAGTAACGTTTATCAAGAAGGCAAACAAATCTGGATGTAAAATACCATCAGTACAGTGTCTATGCTTGACGTAAAGTAGCGATCTTTCAGTACAGTGTATATCCTTTATATGAAGTAGCGATCTTTCAGTACAGTGTCTATGCTTGACGTAAAGTAGCGATCTTTCAGTACAGTGTATGCGATTGACGTGAATTAGCGATCTCTCAGTACAGTGTATATCCTTTATGTGAAGTAGCGATCTTTCAGTACAGTGTTTATGCTTGACGTAAAGTAGCGATCTTTCAGTACAGTGTATGCGATTGACGTGAATTAGCGATCTCTCAGTACAGTGTATATCCTTTATGTGAAGTAGCGATCTTTCAGTACAGTGTATATCCTTTATGTGAAGTAGCGATCGTTCAGTACAGTGTATGTGATTGACGTGAAGTAGCGATCTCTCAGTATAGTGTATGTGATTGACGTGAAGTAGCGATCTTTCAGTACAGTGTATGTGATTGACGTGAAGTAGCGATCTTTCAGTACAGTGTATGTGATTGACGTGAAGTAGTGATCTCTCAGTATAGTGTATATCCTTTATGTGAAGTAGCGATCTTTCAGTACAGTGTATATGTTTGAGGTGAAGTAGCTATCTCTCAGTACTGACATAAAATAGTGATTTCTCAGTATAGTGTACATGCCTGTCGTTAAATATTGGTAAGGATCGAATTTCTGATGTTGTGTAAGTGTAAGATCTACCTCAAATCACATTCCAAAATATGAAATTTCTAAAAAAAATTGTGGAAGCAATAACGCATGCACGCAAGTTATTTAGGACAGATAAGACACTTTTAGTGATAAAAACTACTGTTTATGTTTTTCTCAACAGAAGCATTATGTAAGGACAGTATTCCTAACTGTAACGAGTATGGGGGACCAGGTATGTGTCAGACATACGGACAGTGGGCACGTCAAAATTGTGCCAAGTACTGTGGTGTTTGTTTCAA